>JAVQKI010433144.1:0-18094 GCA_036025975.1 Nematalosa erebi | reverse complement strand
TTTTGTATTTTTACATTTTTATTTATTTTCTTTTTTTTTTTTATTTTTTTGTTTTTTTTTTATACTTTTCCACCCGTCTCTGTTTTAACCACCCCCCCCCCCCCCCCACCTTCTCTCATTCTTTCTCTCTCTCTATCTCTCGTGCCAGGGGCCCGTGGCCCACTGCTTCGGTCCGGCCGGTCAGAAGAAACGTTTCTGCTGTGTGTGCCGAAAGCATTTGGAGGGCAGCAGTGCGTTACGCTGTGAAGGTGAGTTTGGACTCCCCAAGCAGGTCCTTGGGGAGGTTCTGTTTGTTCTGTTGTGTTCCTATTCCTCACGCGACAAGAGTGTGACCGTGCCGACCTGGAGCTTTGGCTTCATATAGTCTATAGTGCAGCACTTGGGCTAACTTAAAGTACCAGGCATAAACAAAGCTGAACAATACAGTGGCTCTCTGGTTCAGTCTTAATCTTCCTCTTGCCCCACCCCAGCCCACTCCTGTACCCTCTCATGAATCCTCAAGAATAAAGCAGAGAAGTGCTGATGGATCAAAGCAACGTTGGAGGTGATGAGGCACGGGACAACATTTTGAGCAATGTTGCTGGGCAACCACATAACCGGTTTTGTGTGATGTTATTGGATAATGGTGACAATTTGCCTTCTGATGATTCAAATACTCTGGGAATTGCCCTTGATCCATAAAGAGATTCACACACAGCTATATTTAGAAAAATGACATAGTGGAATAGTCAAAGTGTTGCCTTGTGCGTCATTAGCTTTACATGTCAGATGTGATGGCCATCAGGAAGTGTTTTTAGGGATCTGACTTAGCAAACCTGACTCCATGTTTCAGCACAAACAGACCAAAAGCTTCGACTTCCAGTAATGTTTCTCCTGCTGGTGCAGGTTATGGAACTACTTTCTGTAACTAACCCCTAATAGTTCCTAATATTAGGAGCAAACCTGACTCACATACGTCACTAATTACTGATTGAGTTTGAACGCAAAGTGGTTGTGGTGAGCAGAGCACCTAAAGACCAAAGGCTTTGCTTGGGGCATGTAAGTGGAATGAGAGGGATTGAGAGGACAGGGCGGGGAGGTTTAGGGCTGAAAGGCTTTAGGCTGCTCTACCTTCTTTGTATTCATACTGCCTGGCACTGGCAGGATCCCATCCAGCAAGCCAAGTTCCCATTCGGCCTCAATAGAGAGTCCCTCTGCGCCGCTTTCCCATCCGCTCCGAGCCTTTTCTCCTTTAATCCTCTCAGTGGTGTTTCTCTCTCTCTCTCGCTCGCTCTCGCTCTCTCGTTCTCTTTCTGTCTTTTTTCTCTGTTATTGCTCATTTGTCAGCACCAGCCTCTCCTGTTTGATGGAGAACTGCGGTTGCCATGGAAATGGAGGATGGCCTTTTCTAGGGACCTGAATTCTAAGAACAGAGTGTTGATTCAGGGGCAAAGAACGCTGGAAACACACACACACACACACACACACACACACACACAGAATGCATAAAGCCCAGAGGCCAGTTCTATCCCACCCATGCCAGGCCAGTTTGTAGGCGTGTACATTTGCATTGTAGCTCCCCTCTCAACAAAGCTATTTTTATACTGACAGCAATAATGTTTCCCTTTGCATACTGTATCTAACCAAAGTGTTGGAAAAGATATAAAGATACAATCACGTACCAAAAAAATGTCTGGAACAATAGAGGATATTTCCAGGCCCTTCACACTTTATCTGGCCCTCATCTTTGTGTCACTTCTTCTATAGCCCTATGCATTCAAATGCCTTTAGTTTGGGATTTGGTCACTGTGTGTGTGTCCGTGTCACCGATGCAAAGCATTTGTCCTCATGTGACATTTGTGCATGTGTGTATGTGCGTGTGTGTGTGTGTGTGTGTGTGTGTGTGTGTGTGTTTCAGTGTGTGAGTTGCATGTCCACAGTGACTGTGCTCCCTTCAGCTGCAGTGACTGTCGCCTCTGCCACCAGGATGACACTCAGGACTCGGTGAGTTTGCCCTGTGTTGAGGTGCACATGCTTTCTGTGCTGCTGAGAATTGTAAACATCAACATCAGCCGTTAGCTTTAGCCTTGCCTAGCAACATAACCACAGTAATAGAACCAAGCTGTGAAAAAACACTTCAGCACCACCCAGCCTCACAGGTATTTGGGTTATTTGCTAATACTTGGTAATGTGTATACTCTGTTGTGTATACTCACAGTGCATACTTTGTTGTGTGTAATATATTGTGTTTCTGATGCCAGGATACGCACCACCATCACTGGCGGGAGGGCAACATGGCGTCGGGGGCGCGCTGTGAGGTGTGCAGGCGCACCTGCGGCTCCTCCGACGTGCTGTCGGGCATGCGGTGCGAGTGGTGCGGCCTCGCGGTGAGTCCGTCTCAAAGCTAGAGCTACTTCCCATTCTTTTTTTTCCTTTGTGGAGTGACCTTCTACAAGAAAAAGAAACAGCACTGCCAAGTTTGTTTTAGCAAGAGAGATTTGTTGAAACTTTTAAGCCGTCAGCACGTCGGCCGCTGCTGCCAAGGTCCAGTCTGTGTCAGAGTATGAGTGAATTAGGAACAATCAGTTGCCAGTTCTGTATAAGAAGGCCCATAGCTTTTATTACTTCTTTCTCGAAATTTCAGGTGTGGGTAGAACAATTGAGTGCCTGACTGTTTTAGTCAGTGTTGTCACAGCGATAACGTGAGCCAAGCTGTGTGGTAAAGGGCAAACCACAAACACAGTAAACTAAACCGGGCTGTCAAAACCAGAGCGCAGTTGCATTGACACAGGCGAGGCCCCAGAAGTATCGTACGTGGGTGAAGTCTCTCCTGTCGAGCCGTTTCATGCAGTACGCTTATGTTTTATTCATCACTGCGAGCTGTGCTCCCTTCTGCTTGAGTGAATCCATCCAGACCCCCTGCCACACACACACATACACACACACACACACACACACACACACACACAAACACCCCTAGTGCCCCTCAGTCCAGTGCATGGCACCACGCCCAGTCTGTCTGAGTATGCCCAATGCCCAGCTCCTTGTCCATTCAGCATCACAAGGTCTCCCGGCGCCTATCCTAACAGAGGGATAATATCCTAAGACTGGCCTCGCGAAGAATTAGTGGCGACTTAAAGTCCCCGTAGTGAGCGTTTGTGAAAGTATGACTGTTAGTGAATGGATTTTTCCCAATTGTGACCATTGATTAAGGCATAAGGCTGAAGGAGCTAATGGTTTATGTATGAAAGAGCCAAGTTAAACAGCTTGCTGACTTAGAGGTTTTTTTTGTTTGTTTTGGAGCACGAAAGGGCATAGTGCAATAGAATGGATGCTTTAGTTTTTTTAGCTGTGTGTCGATCGTGGAGTTATCCCTATGGATCCCAGTGCATCTAGCCTTGGTCGTGGGGTCTGGCGGGGCGCTGCGTCGCTAATCAGAGCCCTCGGCGTTTGCTTTCTGTTCCGCAGGCCCACGCGTCCTGTTACATCACCGTGCGACCCGAGTGCAGCATGGGCCGGCTCCACAACATGATCCTTCACCCGGCCTGCGTGCGCATCTGCTCGCGCAACTTCAGCAAGATGCACCTCTTCCGCATCTCCGAGAACTCCCAGTGTGAGCTGGGTAAGCCACAGTATTGACAGAGAGAGAGGAGAGAGAGATGAAGGGGAAAGAGGGATGAAGAGGGGTCCAGAAATGGAAAGGAAAGAACAAATTATGCAGTGACAGAAAGAAGAGAGAGAGCAAGAGAAGAAGATGGAAAAAACGAGAGCGATTGAGATTAAGAAGTCCAAGCCTGAGATGCTTAATGTAATACTGCAACCAGTCAGCAAGGGCACTGCTGTTAGCAGATCACCAGTCATGATCAATAATGAGACCTTGCTAGTAGAAATGCTGCTAAGCCAGGGATTAACTTCCTCTGTGACCCCCGAGGTATTTGGCCAAGGTCTCATCTCCTCTCTCTCCCTGTCCTCCAGCTGAGCTAGAAGCCTCCAGCTGATTGAAAATTCTCAGGCTGAAATTCAGTCACTGTTGATCGTAGCACAGAGGGGCCAGGATACAAAGCAGTTATTTCATTATTTTGATGCAAGGCCTGAGAATTTAATTACTAAGTGGCTGTTCATTGATTGCAGTCGTTACAAGGGCTTTTTTATGTGGTGCTCTTTCCCAGATAATCTGGACGATGTTGACTCTCTGACTCCGGCGGCAGCTAAAGACAACCAGTCCTCCACGGCCACAGACACAGGTTACTGTAAATGCTGACACGTTCACGCCGCACAATGGCAAACGCTGCTTAGCTAAAGACTGTGTGAACATGCTTGCTGAGAGGATAACGCAGAAGGTGTGGATAACCACATACTGCAGACAGTTTCTCAAAGGAGGGTTGTTATTGTGTTATTCGCAGGAAAGCAGACGCTGAAAGTGTTTGATGGCGATGACGCTGTGAAGCGCAACCAGTTTCGCTTGGTCTCCACTCCACGAATTACCAAGAATGAGGAAGCTGTGGTGAGAGCTTTGGCCATTTGGCCGTCCATTGCATAGTGTGTGTGGAGCATGATGGAGAAGTCTCGCACACTATTCAGACGAAATATTGAAATGTTTAGTTTTCCTTCCAAACACAACCTCTGTTGTATACTAGACTTCGTCTGTTTGAAAGCTAGAATTAAACTTTCACAAAGATAAAATGGGATGGGAAGAATTAAGAGTCAACTATATGTATGTGTGTGTGCGTGCGCGTGTGCGTGTGTGTGTGTTTGTATGTATTTGTTGTGTGTGTGTGTGTGTGTGTGTGTGTGTGTGTGTGTGTGTGTGTGTGTGTGTGTGTGTAGGAGGCTGCCCTGAGGGCTTTTTACTTGCCAGACGAGGCTCAGGACTACGAGCTGCAGGTGCACGGCCAACAGCCAGCCCTCCTTACCGACGACATCATCAACCGCAACGGCACCCCTGATGACAAATCTGTCTTCAGGGACTACGCACCAGATGCCTGGCTACTTCGGGCCAAACCACGCGAGTCAGAGGTTCTCAAGATCTACGCCGGCTGGCTGAAGTACGTGACAGTGAAGGGGCTATGTGTTTGCGTGTGTGTGTGTGTATGTGTGTGTGTGTGTGTGTGTGTGTTGGGGGTTGGCATTTGGAGGGAACACCATCAATTAATGTTCCACTGGCATTTGTGGTAAATGCAAGCTTGAGGCTGTTTGAATGCACATGGCGTTTTGAGTGTGTGTTTAAAAAAGCTGAAGATGAAGGTCGCTTTCAATCCAAACACCCCTGAATGTGTGAACGTAAATCTCTACGACTTTAAGATAATCTACAAATGTCTCGAGTGCATTTCTTTCCAGTTCCAAATAAAGGCAACGCACTCCACTTCGCTCCTCTTCAGGGTGGGTGCTGCCAAGGGGAGGGAAGATTCTAAACTGCTTTGAAACGGGCACTTCTGCTGTCTTCAAACAAAGCGTAACTTTTCCGAGCGTGCTTGGCCCAACAGAGAGATTACTGCCCTGATGTAGGATCTCAGCTGGTCTTGGTGTTTACAGTCTCTGCCTCTGACTTCCTGGGCCAGTGTATAAAAGCTGTCAAACATGCACTTGGCCTGATTGATGCCACGATTGAGCTTGTGGGCCATCGTTGCCAGGGAGATGGAGTCACGTTGCCTCGATGGCGGACCATGAGGGAATCATGGTGCCAGGGCAACGGTGCAGAGAGTGACGGGACGGGAAGAATGCTGCCATTCAGACGCCAAGCGAATCCCCCGTCGTCTAGTTTATTACCTCCAATGAAATCTACTGAAGTATTGATGGCTGGCATATGAAAGAAATGATTCCAATTATAGACCAGTAGGAAGGTCCTGTCGAAGTAATAAAACAGCAGGCTACCTACAATTGTACCACTGCCTTTTTTCCCCTTAGTCCAAAGGGTTTATGTTTTGCTTGTCATGACGTTCTGACATAAGAGTTTCTGCTGAGATTTTATGAGTCACCACCACACTCACTCGCAAAGCCTATAAAACCCATCATGCAAAGAATGACATCTTTCTCTGCTTTCATGGCAACTGGACAGCGGGGACTGGTTCAGACAAGCGTTTTGGCCCAAGTTGGGCTACCAGTTAATGACCTAATGCGTGATTAATAGCCTAGCAAAATAACACTCCAGAAGTGAAACAACAACAGCTTTCTTCTCTTGGTGGTCCAAAACTCATGGAGGATTGGAGACATTCCTAATGTAATAATTTCCAGTGACACGTGAGACGTTTTAGTCCACTGATGTTGAACAGCTCAAAACGACGCACTGAAATGTCACATTCAAACGTGTGAAAGGGCCCAGAGAGGAAACGAGATATCTCAGTGTATTCATGGTTTCTGCAAACAAAATTCTCTGTAGTTTCGTTGATGGAATAATTTAAGCTCCACCACATCCAAACAAAGTTGTTAAGTTTGCTTTCTTCTTTTTCCTTTGGTTGTTTGTGCAGACTTGGCGTTGCTTACGTCTCCATTACAGTTGGAAAAGAAAGCACAGTAGACAAGACCATTAAAGAAGTCTTAACACAGCTGGGCAAGCAGGTACAGTATAGCACAGCATGCCACTGTGTGACTGCATCAGCGCAAACGCAACTTGGGGATTGCATTACACTTTAAAACAGCCCCTGGGAACGCTGCTGCAGTCACTTGTAACATTTCACTGACGTTAGAACAGCACGGAGGTCTGACCGTCTGAACCTTAGGTGCTGTGAAAACAGATATGGCCCGTGGAGTTGGTTTGTTCTCACACTCTTGGTTTCACTGTGACTGTGTGTGTGTGTGTGTGTGTGTGTGTGTGTGTGTGTTTGTTTCGTTTCGTTCTAGGATGAAAGCCCTGAAAACTTTGACCTCGTAGAGGTGTTTATGAGCAGCAAGCAAGGTAAGAAAAACAGGACTTCAGGGGTGAAGGAGTTCACTCACTTACAGTGTCCCAAGATGGTGCACTTTTAATTTAGTCATGATGTTACTGCCATGTACCGTAGCTATGAATAGGGCACTCAAACGTGATTTCATGTGTTTGTGGTAATATGAGTTCACTGGTCTTCCCCCGATGTTCTGAATAGGGAAGTCATGCATGGTGTCTGAAGTTTGTTGTGATATCCTTTACCCGTGTTTCTCAAACTTTTTCAGACCAAGGACCACTTTGTGCAAAAAACATTTTCAGGGACCACCTGCCCCTACACTTGCACCTCGAGTTATGTGCTGCTACCCTCCAACCCCCACCCCACCATGAACACAAACAATTTTTAGGCACTGCAAATTCAGATAGCTTAAAGTTTTTAGATAAATTACAGGCCTGCCTCTTTGTATTCAGAGAACAACTCGTCATTCGCCTTCTAATTATGTTACTTTGGACATAAGCTAGCTTGTCTGGGAAACGCTGACTAAATTCACATACTGTATATTTTTTAGAAATCCTCTGGCAGACCACACTTTGAGAACCACTGTCCTATACCATACTATACTAGGAACTATGGAACCAGGTGATAAGTGGAATAACGTCCGCCTAGGTGTCCTGATATAATACAGAATTAACGGACTTGGCGGAGTCAACTCCACATCACGTCATGGAGATCTTTGCCCCCACCTCATCCATAATCCCCTACCCCAGGGGTGGGCAAACTAAGGCCCAGGGGCCAAATGCGGCCCGCCATGAAGTCAAAAAAATACATTAAATGTGGCCTGTTGTTACATTAACCTAATATTATATATCCATCGCACAGCATGGTTTCAGATCTGGTGTGCCATGTTTGTTAATAGCATCATCAAACAGTGTAGTGTACTGTAGCATATGAGACAGCCTGCGGGTTTTCAGATCTGAAATGCAGTTGCTGTTTCACTAGAAACTGGTTAGAAACTCGTGCTCTTCATTCTGCATTGGCCCCTTGGAAGCTTAGATATTTCAGGATGCATTCCTCAAACAGAAAAGTTTGCCCACCCCTGCCTTACACAACACCTCTATATCACACTTAGCTGTACTATACCACCGTTACGCTATACTGGTATCTGTTCACTGGTCTCCCCCTTGGTGCTCTGAATGAGGAAGTCATGTATGGTTTCTTGTGCTTGTGGTGACATCCTATGCTGCACTGTGCTATGCTACCATTATGCATACTGAAAGATGATTGGTTGGCTTCGTCCTCCGCAGTTCAACGACAGGTTCTGACTGGTCAGGAGCTTCTGCTGGATAAACTGCAGGAGATAAGAAAGGTATAAACAACTCCCCCCACCGAAGAATCCTTGCTGGTGCATATCGTGTGTGTGTGTGTGTGTGTGTGTGTGTGTGTGTGTGTGTGTGTGCACGTGTGTGAAAGGGATAAAAATTGCGTGGGAGGTCACACAGCTGGTTTGCTGGATGGGGAGTGAATCTTAAAGTTGTGTACATGCAGAAGTGTGACATGCATGCTACTGTATGTGTGGATGCATGTGTGTGTGTGTGTGTGTGTTGTGAGTTTAAACCTGTGCTTTCACATGCTTGGATTGTTTCAGCTTGTCTGTCCTTCTGTCATGTGCGATCATGTCCGTCTCTCTGCCTGTCTGCTTTGCTTGTCTGTCTTAACCTCTTCCCGTCTCCTCGCTACAGATCTCCTTGCGTCAGATGAACCAGACGCGCTTCTACTTGGCGGAGAACCGCAAGCGCGCGGTCCAGGTGAACCTGCTGCTGGGGGACCTGCCCGCGCAGCTGTCCAAAGAGGAGTACGCCGAGCTGCTGCACACGCACCTGGAAATAAAGAGTAAGTCTGCGCTTGCTCCGCAGCACAAGGCCCGCCTCGCCCACGCCCGCCGCCGCCACCACCAGCTCCACCACCACCACCAGCACCACCACCCCCATCCTCCAGACCGCTCTGCTAACAGGATACTGGATGCCAAGCTGAAGAGTAGTGAGTTTTATTAGCTGACATCTGGTTCATTTCCCTCCAGCCCAGTCACAGAATAACTAAATAGGTTGCTAGGCAGTGGATATAATCTGGATGGCAAGACTATTGAAAACAAGAAAACATTGAACTGTTTTTTTTTTTGTTGTTTGTTTGTTTGTTTTTATTTTGTTTTGTTGATTTTTAGAGCTGGGAGCGTGGAGTATGAGGGCAGTTGTAGGTGGCGGAAGACTCCTTCTCATTTAGGATTTGCTATAGGATTAAGAGGGAAAAAGCAATCTGTTTGTATCAAACTGTCAAAGCAAAACATAACCAGATCCAACCACCACCACAATTGTTCAAACTCCAAAACAAATGAATAAAAAATGATTTCTGGCTAGGCTAGAGTACAGGCTTTATATTTGTTTTGGTGTATGCAAACCTGAACAAACAAATGGTATTCACATGACCACATCCACAAATGGGTCTGTAGTCTAGCTCAAGTAGCCAGTTACATTATGCCATGATGTGTTTTAGAGATTAGACTCACAGAATAACAACAAGCTCATATGTCCTATAATCTTTTAGTCTTTAGAGTCTTTAGATCCTGTTTGTGTGCAATAAGCATCAGAGCTGTTCTTTGTCAGAATCACTGTTATAAACCTATACACTCTCTCTCTCCCTCTTTCCCTCTCTCCCTCTCTCTCTCTCTCTCTCTAGTAAAAGCCTAGGTGTCGGAGTATGTGAAAGCTTTTCCCTGTGCTAGCTGTAGTTTCCGCCAAAGTCTTTGAAATGTGAAGCTCAGGTTCTGGCTTTTTCATATGATTGTCTTTTTTTTTCCCTGCACTTTCCGTGATTAATCTGTGCAGATCCAGTCTACACAGCTTTGTGGGCCACTGTGACTGTTAGTGTTTAGCTGGTGGTGTTGGTTTATGCTCTCCACCTCACCACTAAAGGATATGCAAGGCAGTACAGGCCATAATTGATGTCTAAGGTCATCAAGTTTAATCTGTGTCTCTCCCTCCTCCACTTCTCTCTCTCTCTCTCTCTCTCTCTCTCTCTCTCTCTCTTTCTCTGTCTCACTCTCACTCTCTCTCTCTCTCTCTCACTCTCACTCTCTCTATCACTCTCTCCATCACTCTCTCCATCACTCTCTTTCACTGTGCCCTACCTTTTAAATGCACTCATCTATCTAAATGTTTTCCCATCTCATGTTTCTCCTCTCTGTCTGTCTCTCTCTCTCTCGCTCTCTCTCTCGCCCTGATTCCCTTGCTGTTTTTCCTTTCCTTCTCTTCTCCTCTCCTTTTCCTCACCCTTCCCCTTTGTTATTCCTTTCTTTCTCTACAATCATATTCTTCTTTTCTCTCTCTCGTTCTTTCTCTCCACAGATCACTTGGTCACCATCACTCACGTGTACAGCACACAAGGTGAGAGTTTGTTGTCATGGTGCCACTCTAAGTTAATGAACCTTCCTTTCTCCATCCACCCACCCAGGCTCCTGGTGTTTGCTGATGAGGGGATGCCTCATTTCCACCATCACAGGCCCCTACCCACCCACTAAATCAAATCAGCCTCTCGCCCACTCTGCAGGCCCACATCATTAGGCCCCATGCCCACTCATTTCCAACCAGAGCGTGGCAGCGATTGCCCTTCCTGACACGAAGCAGCCACATTTTTTTTTTTTTTTTTTCCAGTTTTTTTTTTTGGGGGGGGGGGGCAACCCCCCACCCTGGTACCATGCAGACTATGACATTAGGGCACCCACCACACCCCTTTTTACACCCCCCACCCCCCATCATTCTCTCGTCCCCTTTGCCTGAACATGCGGCCAGGCCCCTGGCCCACAGCCTTTTAAATGAGCTCCTTGTTGAGGAGACAATGGCCTCACTGTGGCCAGCGTCAGTGTCCGGTCACTGGCGGCCAACCTCCGTGTCCTCCCAGGGGTGATGCCACGCGCTGTCCGATAGCCAATCAGTGGCCGCTTCGCCACCAAACACACGTACCACCCCACACACCACATTTCTTTCTGACTGTCAGTGTAATATTGGAGACAGCAGTTGGCCTGCTTAAAAAGGGGTTAAAAAAAAATCAGTTCAGAGGACTTTCCCTTAAATTTTCATTGACAAGCAACACCTAACATGTTCACTGAAATATAGAGAATAGAAACTGTAATGTCTCAAGTTCAACTTGAAATTTGTTTTTTTTTTTTTTTTGGTTGGGTTAGTCTACTTGGTGGACCTCAAGAGGCCTTGAGTTGACCTCGTGGCCTAGAATTACGCTGGGCTACTATCTTAACTGCATTAGTTGACTCGTGATAAAGTGACCTTTTCAGACTCCCAGGCAGTTGAACAGTCATGTCCTTCCCTACCCTTCCTCCCTCTCCCTCCCTCTTTCAATCTCTCTCTATTCCTCTCTCTCTGTCTGTCTCTCTCTCTCTCTCTCTCTCTCTCTCTCTCTCTCTGCCTTTCTGCAGGCGCTGTGGCGCTCCAAATCTCCTGTTTCTCTGAGGCCGAGCGGATCTTCATGCTGGCCAAAGACACCTCTATCGATGACAAGCAGCTCACCTCGCTGGTCATCCCACAAATCATGGTGAGTGTCCTCCAGCAAAGATCAGAACACCCGACCGGTGACACAACCCTGTTCTATCCAACACACTCCATGTCTCTGTGTTGGATTGGCTGAATCTTGGTGTGGCTATACAAGAGATTCTTCTGGTCATGTTGCTCACGTGCCATTTATCAAGCACATGTGTGCTCAGCAGCTGTGACGCTGTCTGCCGCAAGGCTTTGGCGCTGTTGCTGTCAGCAGCTCACTCATGCCCACTAATGGCCATTCTATGTCATTGACACTTTTCAGACAAACATATTGAAGCCAGTGTTTTGTACAGCTGTCGGCAACAGCATTCAGTTCAGCCTGTAATTAATGGAGTGATTATTTGATTAGGCATCTTAAATGATGACAAGATAATTTACAAGTACTAAGACATGGGTACAGACCACAAATAAATGCTTATCTTGTTTACTTTTCTCACCAGACAAGCAAGCTCCCGAAGGGTGCCTGCCCGTTGCTGGTCTATGTAAACCCGAAGAGTGGAGGACTTAAGGGACGGGAAATTCTCTACAATTTCCGGAAGATTCTGAACCCTCACCAGGTCTTCGAGCTGACCAATGGAGGACCACTGGCTGGGTAAAATGTTCCCGACTGTCACCACACTAGACCTTTGATTTCTGACCAAAGCAATTAGGTTGTTTGAATGCATTTCAACTCGTGTTGTGTGATGATACTTAACATGTTGTGTATGTATATGTGTGTGTGTACGTACGTGGTGTGTTCCAGGTTACACACGTTCAGAGAGGTGCCCCGCTTCCGTATCCTGGTGTGTGGGGGTGATGGGACGGTCGGCTGGGTTCTGGGGGTCCTGGAGGCCATACGGCACAAACTGGCCTGCCCAGAGCCCGCCATTGGCATCATTCCTCTGGGCACAGGTAAGTAGCCCACACAGCCTCAGAGTGGAGGACTCTCTCTCCAGTCACCCCTGTGTGCATTTCAGTTGTAATCAACTCTTCTAGAGTTAACACAGTACCTAGTATGGTATTCTTTGTAGATTATGGTCAACAATTGTATTCAGGACTTGAAACATAAACTTAAACCAATAAAATGTGAATTAAAAAGTGTTCACTGCAGGAATTCACTACAAACTGAAACAGACTGAGATTACAAGCTAAAGAGTGGAAAGTGCCGGTGCATTTGTTGTTTAAACACAGCTGAACTCTGTCAACTGCTTATGCCACTGGATGAACTGAGGGAATGTAACTAATGAACAATACGTGCTGAACTCCTGTGCACTCAGGCAATTAAGAAAGCCCACTGTCTATGTGTTGAGTGAGCAGAGCCAGCAAATGTGTGTAGAACTCATTACAGGCTCACTGAAGCAAACATTATAAGAAACAGTTCTCCCACAGGGGAGAAGAAAATGGCTGTTGACGCAGACCTACCACTTTGTCTCAGTCCTCAAACACGGTGTTAACATGTCAAACATGAGGTGTTACACCAGCTGCCAAACTCTGCTCATGGCTTGGCTGAGGCATCGGCTCAGGGCTTGGCAGCAGGAAACTCCTTGTACTTCTGAGATGTGTTCTTTGTGGCTTTATTTCTAGGCATTGTGGTCATTAAGCTGAATTGGTTTCAGTGTTTAAATGCTGTTGTTTTCCATTGCACCATTCTAAGTAATTTTGCCACCTACCTGTACTACCTGCACCCTACCCTCAGTTTCTTGTAACAAACTGCAGAATTGAGACTTCCTGTGGTTACCCTGAGATACAATGTGACTTCCTGCTTTCGTAGTAAGTTGTTTTTAAAGCTGTTGTTTCTCTCACATCCTGCACAGGAAATGACCTGGCTCGGGTGCTGCGGTGGGGGGCAGGCTACAGCGGTGAGGACCCGCACAGCGTCCTCGTCTCATTGGACGAGGCGGAGGAAGTGGAGATGGACCGCTGGACCATCCTCCTGGATGCTCAAGAGATGTCCGAAGACGGCAAGGAGAATGGCTTCCTGGAGCCGCCCAAGGTAACTCTCCCACTGACCCCAGAGAGCCATTGACCACTGAAAAGACTGGGCTCTGGTCAAGTATACCACTGTTAGTTAGTCAGTCAGTCACTGTCTTCATATACATGTATTTCTTATACCTGTACCTGTACCTGTACATGATGTAAGATGCCAGTAGAGACCCAAACATATAGTTAATGAAATCTCTTTACCTTTATTTCCTTATAACTTCACAAACTTCATAATCAAAACAGTTCATTATGCAACAGATATGACTGGCAATATGAACATTTGAAAAAGCTATTCTACCATATCGTTCAAGTTCTGTTTGATACAGAAAGGCTCAGAAGGCTCTTCCTTGGCTTTAGCACATTTCACTTTGAGTCAGAGCCTGTCCGGGCCTTGTCCGTATACAGCTTCTCACAGACTGCGGAGAGGAGTTAACAAGCCTACTTTCTGTCTCACAGATCGTCCACATGAATAATTACTTTGGCCTGGGCATTGATGCCGAGCTCAGCCTGGACTTCCACCATGCCAGGGAAGAGGAGCCAGGGAAGTTTAACAGCAGGCAAGAGACTCCCTTTCAGCCCATTTCCTCTGAGGCCTTTAGGGCATTTATCATTTCAATAATTATACTAAATTGAGTGACACAGAAGCCATTCTGAAACTACATCTACAAATTAAAAGCTGATGTTGAAGGAGAAGATGGATTATAGAATCAATGTTCTCACTATGTTACTATGTAGTTGATGATGGAATGTGTATGTGGGAGGCTTGGTGTTGACATTTGTCACTGTCTGTCCATCTAGGTTTCACAACAAGGGTGTGTATGTCAAGGTGGGCCTGCAAAAGTTGAGTCACACCCGCAACCTGCACAAAGACCTCAAGCTTCAGGTGGACAAGCAAGATGTGGAGCTGCCCAGCATAGAGGGCCTCATTTTCCTCAACATCCCCAGGTACCCAACACACACAGATAACACCACATGGAAAATACAAGCAAGAGAATGAGACTCTTTCAGTAATGTTCAATGGGTTGGGCAGTGAAAACCTATATAAAATGCAGGGCGATTTTAAAGCGAGTGTCTCTCTCATTGCTTGTGTGTGTGCGTGTGTGCGTGTGTGTGTGTGTGTGTGTGTGTCTCTTCAGCTGGGGTTCAGGGGCAGACCTGTGGGGCTCTGACAACGACTCACGCTACGGGAAGCCTCGCATTGATGACGGCATGCTGGAGGTGGTTGGGGTCACTGGTGTGGTCCACATGGTGAGCGCAAGAGAAGCCTCTTCTTTCTCTTTCTCTTCCTCTTTGTCTCTCTCTCTCTCTCTTTCTCTATGTCTGTTTCTCTTTTCCATCTCTCTTTCTTTTTCTCCCCCCACGTCTGACACTCCTTATCTCCCAGACATGCAGTCTAGCTGCACAATAAGTGGGCCCCCTCAGGAGGGAGCTCTCCTGAACACCAGATTCATGACTAATCCTTATAATGAGGACTGACCTCAGAACTGCAATTACAGGCATCAGAGACCTGGACCAGAGCGGGTGTGTTAATGATAAGCCTCTAGAAAGGTGCTCTAGACCTGTGTGTGTGTGTGTGTGTTGTGTGTTTGACTGTGTGTGTGCGTGTGTGTGTGTGTGTGTTTTAGGGTCAGGTACAGGGTGGCCTGCGCTCAGGGATTCGGATCGCTCAGGGCACCTACATCCGCATCACTGTGACCAAGCCCATTCCAGTGCAGGTGGATGGGGAGCCGTGGATCCAGTCGCCTGGGCAGATCATCATTTCAGCAGCTGGGCCCAAGGTCTGGACATTTACATTACACTACAGTTATGCATTTATCCATTTAGCGACTTACTATTTTTGACAACTATCTATTGTTCAGGGCCAGTCTCCCCTAGAGGTTAAGCAACTAACCGCTATGCTACCACTGCCCAGAACAGCTATGTTCTCTCCCTCCTTCCATCTCTCTCTCTTTTGTTTGTGTAGGCCTCCACACACCAGTCCAGACATGAGCGCAACGCTCTGCGCTTCTAGCGTTTTATTACTAACATCCCATAGTTTTCCAAACAACCCCACAACACCAGGACCAGACTCTTCTTACATCGCCACATAGAGTACCACCTGATTCTGTTTCCATTCTCTCCCTCCTTCCCTCTCCCTCTCTCTCGTCTTTGTAAAGGTCACCCCACAGCACAGGCATGAGTGCATCACACTCTGCTTTAGACAATCTGTTACTTCACATCAATTGTTTTCAAAACAATTCCACACACCAGCAGTGAACTTTGCTGCCGCCGCCGTTTAGACCACAATTGGGTTCTTTCTATTTCTGCTGGCGTCACTCAATAAAATATATGCTTGACAGTTGAAAATTTTGGGCCTACTGGATGTGGGCCAGTGACAGACTTGTGTCGCCACCTACTGTGTGTGAGAGGTTACGCTTTTATTCTGAAGGAATAGGAATAGGAGTATGTATTTGTCTCCTTTTCCATAAAAAAATGGAGCTGCTGATAGACAAGTGAGTGCTCTAAAGTTGATTAGTCTTTTGAATATTAAGTGTGTTTAGCAAAAATGATTTTAAGAGCAAGGAAACCAACTCTGCTGAAATGCCTCTGCTCTCCTCCTTCACATTTAGGTGCGCATGTTGCGAAAGTGTAAGAGCAAGCCGAAAAAGCAGCCGTCTGGCAGCCTAAGAGACGGTCGGTCCGAGAGCCCCGCGCCCAGCGAAGGAGCCCACTGATGCCCGTAGAAGCCCCACCGCCGCTACACGCGCCCTTCATTCCACTCCCCACCGGCCAGCTCCCTCGCCTCCACGCCCAGCTCATCAGCAGCCGCAAGCAGGGAGGCTCGTGGAGGAGGAGAGGTCCAGCACCACCCAGCCACAGCCCAGAGCTCTTGACAGCTATGAGAAGAAGCTGTGGTAGCTTGTTTCATTTTTGGTGTACCCTGTGCAAACTGACACTTCATGTCACATGGGAGGATTTTTTCATTGTTTTATCATTTTTTTAATGTATTAACAAATTTTCAGATTCTCACAGACGTTTGTGTTAAATGCAGAAGAATAGCCCACTTTATTCCAAGTGACCAATAGCACAATTGATACTTTTAAAGTTGCAGAAATATGAGCAATTTAGGCTCCTATTGTTGTCAAATGCATTATTTGTTTAAACAAATCAGGCCATTTGTTTAAAGTAATGAAGGCATGTCAAATAGTTGATTCATTTTGATTTATTAACACCGTTAATTAGAATAGTAGTCTCTCACATGCTGATAGTTTTTGAAGCCTGTCATGTATTACATTACTAATCCCCTTCAGGAGGCTGTTCCTTAAAAACACCCCAGTGTGATGCCTTGGCCCCCTCTTGAGTCACAGCAGTGATTAACTGTCTATCAGAAAAAAAACACACTCTTACCCACCCTTTCTTTTGACTTTTGCACTTACAATCATGACTCATGGCTTTCATGGCTGTGTCCGTGCGCTGACACACGACACTGTGTAAATACTACCTACCGTCCGCCTCCCTTGCCGGTGAATAGGCTGCGTTTTCAGAAACCACGACGTCATTGCCTCGCTTCAGAGCGCCTCTCCCATTGTGTGTTTCCTCTAATGGCTGTTTTAGCTATCTTCTGTCCCTGTGACTGCTGTAATTAGCACTGTCGTGTGGTTTTGTTCGAAGCAAAATGACATATAGTCTAGTCCCCTCCCTGTCTACTCACAGCTGTAGCATGAGAGAGAAGCTCTAGCTCTCCAAACACCAAACACTCCAGGTTATACTGTACTTTATTATGTTGTCCCCTTGTTTAGAACTAGCACTAACAAATGATACTTGACATTCCAGCTTTTCATGTAGTAGCCAGTCCAGTGTTCCGTACAGAAATACTGTTTAATGCTGAGGTTTTTTTGTTGTTGTTGTGTTTGTTGTTGCTGTTGTTTTTTGCTGTTGTTTCGATGTAAAAGTGTGCAAACGAACCAGTCTAGCACTCTTTTTGTCTGGTCGGCCTACGGTCGTACGTCTTCGACCACGGCAGGTGTCTTAATTACGATGCGGTCAGAGCGATGATCACGCATGGTGAGTTGTGTCAGCGCTCAACTTAATGCACATGAAGAACAAACAGCTCCTTTGTGGCGCCATTACAGTACATAGCATAACAGTTGGAAACACACAAATGGTGTGATGGTAAGCAAAGCACATTAGGGTTCGGGTATATGTGTGTGTGTGAGTGTTTTGTATATAGAGATAAGTGCCGTATATATCTATATACACGAGTTGTATGTACCGAGGCTCACTTATCCAGGGCTTTACAGTGCATTAATAATAGTTTGTACACTGACATTATTGTGTTAAGCACCACAACTGTCCTCGAGTCCATTTCTCCCTTGACTGAAAGGAGACTCCGCTCCATTGGGGGTTAGGCTATGGCTGACTTCAGTCTTAACAGTTTAGAGCGAAGGCGTACTCTGGTCTTTACACACACACGCACAAACACACACGCACAGGTCTTTAGAAAAGCTTTTATTGCATAGCGAGTAACGAGAGCCACCTCTAGTGAGGCTGAATGGAGAGATTTTAACTGAGGACACACACAAGGGGCACTGACTGGACTTTCTTACAGGCACAGTGCTATTATTGGGTGCCTGTTATGGGCACACAATCTCCATGCAACAGAGGCATCATCACAGCTGAACTTGTATGTTTCAAATGTTGTATCAGTTTTGG
>JAVQKI010433024.1:0-11504 GCA_036025975.1 Nematalosa erebi | reverse complement strand
CAAGGCACAGTTCTAGAGTAAATTTTAATATGGTGTAAAGAACTGTTGTCAGAACTACTATGCCAAATGATCAGAGAGTCAAGAACAAAATGAGTTTATAGACACATTGCCTCTCCTCTTCAGAGTGGAAGGGAAAGGGGAACAGTAATACACAGGTTAGACTGGTGTGAAGAATAAGAGAACTAGTTGTGAAAACAGTTAAGGAAAATCAGAGGTGTCGTCAGCTGCACAGATCCATTCGTCTTAGTCATTGAGAGTGTGATTGCTTCTCCCTTAAGCAAAAGCAAATAAGACAGGACACTAGAAGAGAGAAAATTGGCCTGCACTTCTGCCAAAGTTTAATTCATTAATAATTATGACTTCTTAACAAATGTAATGGATAGGAAGAAGTCAAAGGAAAGCATATAGCTGATCATAAGGATGGATAAATATTCATGTAATTATTTGTGTGTGCTATGACTACAGATTGAGTGTATATAAATTGGAGTTTTGTTATTGAATATTAATGCCTAGTGATTGGTCATAATAGTTTTGAATAGTGGTGAGTGAGCACTGAAACAATGCGAGTCTGCTACCGGGTTACAATTAGTCTGGCTGGGCTCAGCTTTTATCATAACATTGCAGTACTAGTGTTGTCATCAAATGTGGCATAAAGAGAAGAGAGATGGACAAAGAGGTACACATCACCCGCAAAACGATGAGTCTTTAGTGCCACAACAGTTTCTTGAAAATCTGGCCCTGGTCGACATGCTAGGAGTAGCTAGGAGTAAAATGATTGTACAGTCTGTTTGGGATTGTCCTCTATACTAGCAAAGATGTTGTTCTGAGATACTGAATTTTTATTCCAAAAAGTGTATTGCTCATTTTGAGCTCGACCCTTATACGGGAAATGACCAGTGAACAGATCATCGGATTCATTTCGTCACCTTCCTAAAATAATTGCCCAAGTCATCTAGAAATGTATTTATCAATTTTTTTGTGATCCTAAAAAACCTAAAAAAACAAACAAAAAAAAGGCTTATGTGATTATTTTAGCAAGGTAACGATTTTTAAAGTCTCTTAACAGAGGCAAATGCCTAAACAATGTTTATAAGACAAGACACATAGAGTGAAAGTCTATGATGTACTGTAGTGGTATATTGCTGTTGAGCACCTTGAATGATGGAAAATGAGAACAACAGTGTCTCCCTTGTCCAACCGAATTGCCATTGCCTGGGCAAAGAGAGCACACATCAAAAGAACCTCTGAACAAGGGGAGGCTCTCATACTCATACCAGATGCCTAAGGTGCCATGAAAGAGCTGGCTATACAGCCTCAGATGTGACTTCCTTCCTTTTTTTAAAAAAAAGAAGAAGAATTCGTATTAGAGCCAGGTGTGCCCATACTGTAACAAGCATGAGGTTTTGGTGCTTGATCTGGTTGGCAGAACGGGCCAAAGTATCACTTTGAAACGGCTGCTATATTTAAAAAATGCTATTAACGGTTAATGGGTTAAAATTTAAGTAAAAAAAAAAAAAAGGAAAAACAAAAAAACGTCAAAGTTAACAAAGATATCAATTATCAGTTGCTATGTTGGATGTAATGTTATTTTTATGCGAAAACAGACTGAACTCTACATTGGTCTGTAGTTGCATAGTGTAATGTTTATGATTAAAGTTTTAAACAACCATTCAGACAGAAATGTGCAAAAAGCTCATCCATTTTCACCCCAACAGTTAAATGTGTAAAAGTGTCCATCTGGCACAGTCTTAGGCCTGCCTTCGGCACCCCTCAAAACTGGTTAAATTAAAAATTCCATCATATATATATATATATATATATAAAAAAAATCCACCTTAAAGTCTACTTTTACAACATCAATAATGATGTTCAGGTAAAAATGAAGGTCCAGCTCCCCCCAGCATAAATTGGGAGGAGGTAGTCATCTCTTTTTCTTTTTGGAAGGCAGGAAGACTGTTGCTCTTAGAACAACAATAACTCTGCCCCAGTCAGTCCAGTGGCCTTATAAGATTTGTAGTTGAGTGGTTCACAAGCCATATGGGAAAGAGTCAGAGGCTTGAATCACGCACTGAAAATGGCCAGGAGAGAGTTTGTCGAGCCAGGTGGCAGACCTCCCTCCCTGGTGACGCCTCTGTCAGGTGGGGTGAGGTGCGTGAGAGCTAGGCCCAGCCTGGCTCCTGGCCTCACACTGATCCAGGGTAGGTGTAATGGTTGTTGTGTTCAGAGTCGACCATCTGCATGCTAGGCTTGCGCTCCAGGCCGTCTGTTTCCACCGTTTCAGGCCTAGAGCAGCGAGGAGGGGGGCGCTGCTTGAAGAAGTCTGACACATAACGCACCTGACAAGGAAACGAGAGCGGGAAAATGTAAGGTTAAAAATACAGTATTGTACAGTAAAAATCTGTATTATAGTGGTCTCACACATCAAAATAATTGTAAACTAAAAACAAATGATTCTGCACAATAAAGAAAAAGAGAACTGACTGCAAAGAGCAGGGGAAAGGATGAGGAAGGGAAGAATTTTGCTTATTGCCCAACATGTGTGAGTCAGGATATGAGAAAGAAAGAAGGGAAGCAACAATGCAAGCCAAAGACAGAGAGTCTACAGGGAAGAAGGCATGCATGCTCGAAACAAAGACATGGGAAAAAAAGAAAACAAGAAAGTTGCTCCAGTGGCACCAGGAGGACCTGGTGCCTCTAATCCTGGCTGAGGGCTCCATAATTGCCAACAGCAGTGGAGAAATCCAGGCCCTTCTCTGCTCTCCTCTCTCCTACTCAACCTCAGCCCCCCCAGCCCCCTGCCTTCCCTCTCGCACTTTCTAATCCAGAAAATGAATCATACTTGTTTAAAAGGTACTCTAGAGTTTTTGCTTTTTTTGTTCCATTCCCATAAAAAGGTGAGTAAGAGAGGAGAGACATAGGATAGAGATGTGTGTGCGTGCGTGTGTGTGTGTGTGTGTGTGTGTGTGTGTGTGTGTGTGTGTGTGTGTGTGTGTTACTCACGGTGAGCAGTGCTATGAGTGCTCCCTGCAGGAGCCCCACCAGAACGTCACTCCAGTGGTGTTTGTAGTCAGAGACGCGTGTGTAGCCCACGTAGACAGCGAACGCCACCAAGAAGAACTGGATGGTGGGCCGCAGCAGCCTGGCCCACTTGGCCACTAGTCTGGCCTGCACATATAGCTAGGAGGAGAAATAAAGAAAGTGTTAATAAAGACCAAGAAAAGAAAGATTTGACAAAATAGAGAGAGAGAGAGACATCATGATGCGATTCTCTTTACACTCATATACCATAAACAAGGTAGCATGATTGAGGTCTTTGCTGATAAAGCCTTTCAGTTGCCCTAGGGGGGCGATTGCCAGACAGTTAGCATTACAGCATGGCCATTGGATGTGCTATTTTGCTGAGTGGACTGTCAGCTGGAAGCATTTCCTCCAGCGCTTTGCAAACCTGGATTAGCTCTACAGTGGCATGAGGCCCGGCGATAGTGATGGATACGATGAGCACTCCCAGATGTGTGTCCACTGCATTTAACAAATACCCTCATCAAAAACAGCTCACTCCGCGGTGACGCAATGCAGTGTGTGTCTAGTCCCAGCAGTTAGTATAACAACCTCTTTAGCATTATACATAGATTTTAGGAAGCTTGTGGAACTAATGAGGGTGACATCTGAAAGAAGGTTTTTGAGTTTATCTTGCTGGCAGCAGTTGAGAGTATTATGACATAAATGGCACAGAAGTGTCGTTCAACTAGGCTGTATCTTCCTAGGAGGCCTAATGCTGGTGCCAGCATGGCTCTAACAAGCAACCAGGCTTTCATAACCACTCCAGGGTCTCGCTGGGGGAGGTGTGTAGCTTGGCATTCTCCCCAACTAACCACACACACACACATACAAGCACGTACAAATTCACACACACCAACCAGATCCACAGATAGACATGCACAAACACATACTCCACAGATTCAGATGCAGGTACACCATCTCTGCGCACACAGAACAACAACTGAGTATACACCTACGCATGCACAGATACACAGGCCACACCTATGCACTTGTATGCAAAATATCATAAGAAGCTTCCAATCCACTGTCTGATATTATCCTTTTCTTTGCAAATGCACGCAGACAGTGTTTGGTCACAGGCACACATACCGACATTTACACATCCTTTTAGGCTCAACCAAAATGTACCCTCTCTGACTCAACTGTAGTCCAAAGATCTCAGTGGCACACACAAGGGCTCTGACTCACGTTTCTTTTGCAATAACACAACATTTGCCTTCAGATTGGGAAAAAAGAACAGATACCCTGTGTGCCGAATGTGTGTGAATGCATGAACCTTCGCCTGCATCTTTGGAAGCGGCTAACAAAGAACGCTGGCGCCCACCACACATTCCCCCTGCTGGGCTTTGCCCTATTGTGTTCATCTCGCCCAGCTTACCCCGAATCCTATTCTTCCATTATTTCACCACCGTTAAACCTCCTGATCTGGTTTCTGGGGCAGAGGTATAAGACTGTGCTCGGTGAGAAGGAGGGAGAGAGAAGGTGGGTCACATAGGATTATTCTGGCAATTACAAGGACATCGGAATACCTCCAGTGTTTCAAAACAAGGCTTTTCAGCCGCAAGGTCTTTAGGTGACCTCTAAACGCTGCATAAACAAGGCTAAGGTTTCCACAAGTGTTATGCTACATGCACAATTGTGTGCTATAATGCTGTGTACTGTATCAACCCACTGGCATGCATGTGCACGCGCATGCCCACAAAAACACACACACACACACACACACAAACCTGTATCTTATTCAGTGCTCAGTTCTGGAGAAGATTGTAAGAATTTTTCACAGGGCGTGAAATTTACCTTGGCTGAAAATGTCTGTCAGACTAAAAATGCAGATGACCCAGTGAACACAACATGATGTCCTGGCAGACTATATCAACTCACACTTTCATATGCGTCATGATGGTTTCAGCATAACAGTCACATTTAACTACAGGCAGTCTTATCTTTTGACACTGTTCACCAATGGTCAAGTTTAGAGGTTTGGTTAAGGTGTTCTGTACAATTGTACAACCACAGCTTTAAAGACTGTTTGAACTTAACCAAACCATCAATAACTGTCTGTAGGCAGGCCATTCTAGCAAAGTTTTTTGTACCTCAGAAGCGTGGGAGCTACTTTTATGATCGCAGATACTTACCGCCAAAAACAGCATGCAGTACATTCCAAACGAGGAGTGACCAGAGTAGAAGGACAACCTAAAACGAGGAAAATAGAACACAAACATAAACAAGTGATTGCTGGCCAAATAGCAGAGATTCCACTGATGCCACAAGACACATAAGCGTATCCAAACACACTTTGTAGTAATCATGGCATGGTCAAAAACACCACATTTACATCCTTCAATGTTTATCCGTTTCTTTATAAGTCAAAAGGCTGGGTCTGTGTAAATAACTTCATACTGACTGAAAAGGAATGAGTAAATAATTCATATTACATCTGAGAGCATAGAAAATATTCTTGCATTAATCCACTTGAATAACCCTTGGTGAAAAACACACCTGGACTCTGTGACATCCCGGGGGTTCCCTGTGCAGTTGATCTGCAGCACATAGCCCTTGCAGACTTTTGGGGCACAGACGGACATGAAGTTGGGCCGTGGGCGTCCAATGGTATACTTGGCCAGGTCGGTGAGGGACTGGCTCACGGCAGCGCCGAACAGGAAAGTGCCGACCACTTTGTACAGGGCGGCCACATATTGGTTGAACTCCGAGTTTGAGTGGATCTTCTTAGTGTAGACCAGGTAGGCCTCACCAGAGCTTATCTGTGTTAAGGGAGAGGGATAGAGAACCTTAGAGAAATGTTTTTGGGATTAACAAACACACTCTTACATATACTTACTTTGTGTGTGTGTGTGTGTGTGTGTGTATGTACAGAAATGTATGTCTATCATCAATGCTTGCATGTGTGCATGTACTGTATATGGAAAGTATTTTGATGTTACAAAGGAGAGTTCTCCATATCTAGAACACTACAATTTAACACGACCCAACATGACCACACATTGTTGCACACAGCATGAAGAACAAATTGAGAGAGAAGCCATGGAAAGTGAGATTAATTATGCGCAAGGTCACCTATGCCAAAGAATAACAATGTCAGAGCCAAAGAGAGAAGGAGACAGAAAATGAGATGAGTGAGAGATGGATGGCTGGCCTGGCCTGGCTAAATGAGGACTTACTATAATAACAGTGCAGGAGATGGTGACGGCCGCCAGCAGACCGTGGGTGATGGTGTCGTCCTTAACGGGATATTGGATGCTCTCGTCCTCGCAGTAGATGCCCCGCTGGTACGGCCTGTACACCAAGTTCATGATGATGAAGGGCAGCGATGCTGGAGGGACAGAGAGGAGACACCAGACGAGTCACAACTCACATTCAACTCAACACACAACCTCAGCCTGGGAGTTCCAAACTATACTCAGACTACCAGCTCTCTCCTAACTGATAAGTCCAGTAGATGTTACTTATAGTGTCCACATATTACTTGTAGAGTGTCAATGTTACTGAAGTACATGCTACAGGTATCCACAGTATTGCTCTGGTTTGAGTTTAGGGTTAATAGAACACTGTACCAAAGTCCAATTAAAATAAAGTAGGTTTACGGCATCATATAATGTTGAACCTAATTCTTCATCATCCAAAATGTATTGTCTTTTTACAGTTTACTGAATCCTCTGTTATCATTACATTTAACAACAACTACTCTGACCTGTTGTGTGACTGTTCTAACATGTGCCTTTATTTGTCCTTCTAGTGTCTCTGGAAGAGAATGTTTAGCTTCACTAGTGGAATTGGACAATACAGTAACATTGGCTGGAACTCAACAAAAGTGCAAACGGAAATGTCTTTTCACTAAGCTCCTCTCCAAAGAAGCTGCTAGACTCAGCAAAACAAAAAGACACTGTTGTGGCTATACTGAGAAAGTTTATCCCAACAACAAAAGCCTGTGCTGGAAATAAGACAAGCACTAGATGGGGTGTGTTTGTGGTGGTCTATTAAAACAACAATGCAGCAGGGTGGAAAATAACAATAATAAGCCTAATAAGTAAGTTATACATTAACATGAATAATTACCATGAATAAGGTAAGGTTTTATACTAAATCAGAGCAACACAAATGTCCTTAAGATCCTTTATTCTTCTGACAATATTTTGATAGAGCTCCAACAAAACAGTTTGTTAATGAGAGCCTTTGACTGATTAAAAAAGAACATGAAAGCTAAAATTATAACCTCATCAAAACCATCTTGGACACGAGAGTAACAGCAAGCCAGTGGTCAGTAAATATTACGGTCTCGAGCCTAAATTTGTGAAGCACAGCTTTGTCAACAAACCCTCCTAAATATAATAACTATCAAAGTCTTTGAAATTTAAACTGATGATCTATACAAACCAACCCATATCCCACCTCTCTGAGGCGTGACAGTTGTCCAGACACTCAAATCTTCTCATCACTATGGGGCTGTGGTCTACAGAGCCTAATGCTTAAACTTTGTAAACTGAAATGCCTAGAACATGGCTAGAGCTTTAACTAGGGCTAGCAGAGGCTCAGATTTTTACTGAAATGGTTAAAGGATAAAAAAAGAGAGGGGTAAAGGTGAGATAAAAGAAAGGTAGGGGTTGTGTGTGTTTGAGGAGGGGGGCAGTTAATATTATCTGGCAGTAGATGTGTTTGTACTGCATTTTTCTACATTGAAAGTAAAAACTGGTTGGAAACTTCTATTAAATGTTGCCTAAGGTATTATTTCCATCGAGACCAGGTGGGGATGCAGTATCTTATGTCAATGCTCTTCAATAAACAATGAGGAGTCATCATGGAGATCTCCTGTGCTCTAGTGGTAAAAATGGTCCTGGCTGGTTATTCCCTGCTGTAGCTGACAGCCAACTGTTGTTTAGACTGAGATAATATTTATTCTTAAGTATCCATTTCTCCTGGCTCTGTGAAAATGCTACGAAGCAAAGGAGGGGCAAGTTAAGGTCAAACCTCAGCACCGCTCTGAGGGAAAAGGAAAAACAGATCCTAAAAAGGTGAGATGAGGATAGAGATTTTTCTGCCTTCCTGTTTTTCCAAATACTACTCTTAAAGTAGGGGACATTGACAAACAGTGTCTGCCTCGAGTGTGTTCACAGCTGTAGCCAGGTTTCCTGCGGTCGCTTCCACCCTCTCTCTGCAGCCTTAGGCCACTGTTTCAGAGACAGACACACACACACACACACACACACACACACACACACCGTATCCCTCACACCCCATACATGACACACAAGGGCGTGTTCATCCCGTCTGGACCTGCCACTGCTGAGTTAGTGAGTTTAACCTGACTCTGGACTCTCTCCACCATTGGCTGAACCAACAACTCTTGCATCCTCAGCAATGCTAAAAATGGAATATTAAGACACCTCATGATAATTTTTCCATGAAGAGTAAATTCCCCCTCAAATGTATCCGAGTCGTCATCATGTGAACAGTGACAGTGTGTGTGTGTGTGTGTCTATGACTGTGCAGTGTCACGCTATGCCCTAAGCCCATGGACAAAGACGCACGTCTTTGTTGAGAGAGTAAAGTGAGACAACAGGAAAAAGGTTCTTTGTGTTCCGTCTCAATGAACAATGGGCCATGAGATAAATGGTGTTATGTTTGTGAGGTTTAGGTGGGAGAGAGCAGCATCGTCTGGCCTTGAATGTTGCCATTCTATCAAGCTGCAGTGCCAAGATGCTACTTGATCCACCACTTGAGGTCCTGGTGGATCATCTTTTTTCATTGTTTTATGGATTTGGACACCTTGCCATTACCTGACAAGGGAGTGGCTCTAGAGGCTTGACCCAAAACCTCTTTTTCAAAGATGCACAGATGGGTCTTGACATTTACTTCACTTGCATAATGGTGAACTTTTATGAAGTATTAATTGGAATTTATGGATAGCGTGGATTTGTTTTGCAACAACAAAATAAATGTATGAAATGCTGTTATCTTGGGATTATCAGAGAAGTTTCTTCACTTCATCAAAACAACAATCTGTATGCAATTATTCAGCTGAACTTCCTTGGGGAAGGAAACAAGTGAACACCACCAACGCCCACATATGCACTGACACCATAGGCCACGAACCCAAACACCTATTAAACCGAACAAAACGTATGGAGTCAACTACAAGCAGATGTAGACGCTGGAGGAAACAGGCCGGCTTCCATGCGCTGCGCTGAACCCCGCGATGGTTAAAGCAGTACCCCAGCCCTGCTTCATCAAAGGCCCTGAACACATCATATAACTTCCCCCTTGCCTCAGCCCTCCGAGCCTGGTGCCTCTGTCAACACAAGGCAGCTGTGGCCCACCTGCCATTCAATAGAACATTTCCCACTTACTGGCTAAAAGCCTTTTCATTGTTAACACTGTTTGCCCGGAACATTCTGTGGAAGTAGCAGAGTGAAAGGAACCTCTCCTCAGGCCCTTTCAGCCGTGCCGCTGGGTAAACCTGCCCAGCACCACAGTTGGACCTTTAATCCCAAAGTCACAGTTCAGACTTATAGCAAAACTCGATTACTGTCAGTGCTCTTGGCTGTTGTTGTGGCCAGCACACATACAAAAGAATTACTCTGACAGAAATAATGTTAAAAGTGTCAAGAAGAAACATATGTCTGAGTTTTCCATTCCCAGGTCCCTCTCTGACACATAGTTGGACAGAGAGGATGGTAACAGATTAAAAAAAATTTTGGAGAGAGAATCTTAAAACTCTTTGTTGAAGCGGGACCCTGTGACTAGAGTCTTCCCAAGGGCCTCTAATAAAAACTGACTGATGGCTTTCCATGCAAGATCAACATTTACAAAAGGCCCGATTTTGACTCTTTACTGAGCCTGCCTGAATATTGAAATCATTTTTATGATTTAAAAATTCATGACCCTTCTTTGAACAACATTCCCACTGGTGCTGTATTTTTCTAATTACATCAATGCATTTCATTAGTTTGTGCACCAAGAAAAAGTTTAAAGCACTAAATAGAAGTTAACTTGCTGGACAGCATTTATGCAACATTCTCAGTCTCTCATATTCAACATTCTAGTTTGCACACCATTTAACTGGAATAACATGCCAAGAGGTGATTGGTCAGAGAAAAAAACATTCACTGCAAAACATTAATTCTCCCTCTCGGTCTAGAAAGTATGCAAATTTTTGAAAGATGGAGCCATGTAGTGTGCAACTGGCCTGCATAACTCAGAACATTTGCATGTTTTCCCCCTTCCTTTCCTGTGACATGAATCCTTGATCTTTCCAAATTGGTGTCTGCATCTTAGCCCTGCTAAGAAAGCTAATATTTGAGGAGCAATAGACTATGTCACATGTCATGAAGACCACACTCTGACAGCACTAACAGCTAGGTAATTAACCTGTCGAAGTTTGGGGTGACATGCCAAATACATCTGAGGGACATTGAGCAATGCATAGCTTGGCAGCACATAGAAAAAGCTAAATGACAACAGTCTGAAGTAATAACACTTTTTACTGTGCTTTGCCTTTCTCATTTATGATTTGACGTTTGATGTCTGCAACCGAAGTTATAATTAATGGCGTTGGACACAAGACCACATATGTCGAGACCAAGTCAAGTAAAGACCCAGTCTTTGAAGGGTCGCTGCCAAGACCTCTGCTTTTTAAAAGCAGTTGAGAGAGTCAAGACAAAGTCTTTGAGGAGTCAAGACCGAGTCAAGACTAAAAAAGTCAGTTTTCATGACCATGATTCCACTAGAGTTAATATCGGCCAAGTTAATAATCAACATGTCAGCCCACAGTTCTTCAGTCTATTATTACCTTATGGATATATTGACAATATGCCATAAAAAAATATTTATTAGGAGAAATAGGCCAAGAGGTGTTAAGTCCGTCTCCTCCCACTGTAGGCCAAGACCAAGTAATTTTACTTTCAATTCAAATGAGACAGAGAAAGCAAAAAAATGGTGTTTGGTCTTGAGTCTGAGACGGGGCGGGACTCAAGAACCACAATGCTAATAATTAACCTGGTGGATATCTGTGAGGATCCAATTAAACTTCGGCATTAAAACATCAGCTTCGTGTACATAAAATGTGAGAAGGTGTGTCTTGGGATGGTAAAAGTGCATGGCTAGCTAATCTTTCATGCCATAAAAAAAGATATTAGTCAAGATCAAGTTCAAAGCCAACTCTAAAACTCCAGAAAGTAAACCTTGAATCATAATTTTGCCAATAATCTGTATTTGTTTAATGGTTGCTTGTGTGTGAACATATTTTATGCAATTTCATGGAGAGGTGTTCAACCAAAGTTTTCACAGACAACTACCATCTCTGTGCATGACCCATCTGGGGAATGTACAGTGAACCTGCACTCCACCCCCTCACCCCCCACATCCCTGCCTACGGACCCGTTTCAACCATCACCCACTATCACAGCTGACCAGGTGAGAGGAGCGCTCAG
>JAVQKI010432851.1:0-14841 GCA_036025975.1 Nematalosa erebi | reverse complement strand
CTCACACACCACTCCCATTACTCATGCAACCTCCCCCTTACACCCACACCTACCCGCCCGCATTACGCATTCTTGCACTACGCACGGCTCTAATTGCAGACTTGGGTTGATTCAGGTCCCCCCCCCCCCACATTAGCTCCTTTTTGACAGCCCTAGTTCCAGCCCTCGCTGTAGCATCACAGAACCAGAATTAGAATTCCTCTGATCTGCCGTGGTCTTTCGAGACCGCATCAGCTCTGGGCCTCATCTGCAAAGTCTCGGCTAGGCTGGGCTGGGCTGGGTTGCGATGCGCAGCACTGGGTTCATTCCACTGCTATTTTCTGTTTATCCCCACTAGAGCTGGTAAAGTTTCTTCAACAGCAGACACTAAAGCTTGTTCCGTTTTTTTTTTTTTCTTTTTCTCTGCAGGTCCTAGTAGCTGCGTTTGCAGTCTCAGGATATTCATCCACCTACTACCGAGCGGGAAGCAAGCCATTCAACCCTTTACTTGGAGAGACGTACGAATGTATACGGGAGGACAAGGGCTTTTGTTTCTTCTCGGAGCAGGTGAGGCCCCCTTTGGCGGTCTGTTCTAGGGGTGTGGTGGCGGTGATGGCGGTTCCGCAGGAGTGACCTGGGGACTTGTGCTCGGGACCTCAATAACACCCTCCATCAATACCAAACACATCTCCTCCTTTACTGATGGCAGAACTGCCTCTGTCAGCACTGTGCCTTTTGCCCTCTCCCAGAGGCTATTGAAAGCACACACACTCACACACACTCACACACACACACACACACACACACACACACACACTCACACCCATACTAGCTTGTACATATATATGTAGGTAAACCTACACTCACACACTTCCCTGTATGTACATGCATATACAAATGCACACACACTTTTTCCCCTGCTCAAAGACTCACACACACACACACACACACATGCATGCACACACTCTGTGACATTGCCTTAAGCCAGCTTAGACCTCTTCCTCTTAGCAGGAGACAATGACTCACTGCTGGCCTCATGTGACACACTTGAACACGCTTTCCCTTTGGAAAGGCTCTAACTCTATCAGCCTCTTAAATGCTGATGGAATGCACTCACTTTCAGTCCCTTATCTGTGTATGTGTGTGTGTGTGTGTGTGTGTGTGTGTGTGCGCGCGCGCATATGGATGTGTGTTGATTTGATGTATCTGATCTGTGTGTGTGTGTGTGTGTGTGTGTGTGTGTGTGTGTGTGTGTGTGTGTGTGTGTGTGTGTGTGCTCATGCGTGCAAAAGTCCTGAATTCTGTATGGTGTCCATACTGAGCGCCTGCTGAAGTGATACACTCCCCACTGTGCTTTGCTGACTCATCAGATGCATTGTGTGTTCTGCCCAGAGCGTTGTAATTAACATGTATAAAACTCAACTCTGACTAGTGGTGGAACTAAGACTGCATGTGTCTCATGTGGGCTCCATAGTTCATGAACTGAATCATGCTGATCTCTACTGTCTGTCTTCATTCAGGTTAGCCACCATCCACCAATCTCAGCTTGTCACTGTGAATCCAAAAAGTTCACCTTCTGGCAAGGTATGTGTCTAGTTTGCTTTCCCAGCTAAGGGTTGGAGGTTGTATTTGAAATGTGCTTTGGGTGCAGAACTTTTACTTTCATATCATGTCTTTATCTTATCTCTGTTATTTGTCATGGTGAAATTCCTCCCTTAAAGTTCAAACTTCTTTAAAGTATAAAGATCCTTAATTTCCTACGGGATGATAAAGCATCTATCTACCTATCTATCAATCTAAACTAAAATCTCTTCAATTTTGTGCTCTGTTATCACAGATGTCAGATGGAAAAATAAGTTTTGGGGTAAATCCATGGAAATCCTTCCCATTGGCACAGTGAACGTCATGCTTCCGAGGTAACTCTTCCGTCACTTCGCAAATCCCATCCTCTCAGAGAGCTTTGTTTTCACGTCAGCAGGAAAGCACACTTATTATTTCCTTGCCATCTCTGAACAGCTAAAAGAGATATTTCCTGCCCTTTATGAGAATATTATGGGGTTTCGGATGGAGTGAGTTATATTGTTGAAAGCCAGCTTTCCAGCTATCAAAGCGAACTGTTGAGGCTTTGAGGGCTCTCAACTCCGCTGACAAATAAATGAGAATGGGTATGAAGTGCAAGTGTGTGTGTCTCCTCCCTCAAGCCCCCCAGATCCTGTGGAAGAGTGTGATCACAGGCCTGTGTGCTCCTCCTTTGAAGAGTTGCACTGAGCCTACGGAAGAAACAACTAAAAAGCCAGGGATTTTTCCCCCTTTCTCTCCACTGCAACAATGATGTGGAAGCAAATGTCTCACTCATTCGTTAAACGAGCCTTAATCTGAATTTAACAAGTGCCTATTTCATCCACCTCCACCCCCAACCCCACCCTTACCCCTCTCTGTAGCTATGGCGACCACTACGAGTGGAACAAAGTCACCACCTGTGTGCACAACATCCTGAGTGGGAGGCGGTGGATCGAGCACTACGGCGAGATCACCATCCGCAACACCAAGAGCAGCGCCTGCATCTGCAAGCTCACTTTCATCAAGGTGAGGGGCCTCTGTTTGCTAGGGCTCCAGAGGAAAACAAGCCAGAGCTGCGCAGGCTCCAAAAAAAAAAAAACTTGGAAACGAGACTCGTGCAGCAGAGCCCTAAAAATAGCCCCGTCTGTGGGTGCAGCTTATGGCCCCACTGTCGTTAAAGAGGTACAGCAGCTGGGCTGCTCCAGAGAGAGGTGTGTGTGTGTGTGTGAGAGTGTGTGAAAAGGGTGTAATGTTAGCCCCCACTATAGAGTGAGTGAGTGTATGTGCGTGTGTGTGAAGGGGGTGTAGTGTTAGCCCCCTCTGCTAAGGGGCTAACACTACACCCCATTGTAGTGTGTGTGTGTATGTGAGGGCATGAGTGAGTGTGTGTGGATGTGGTGTAGCGTTAGCCCTCGCTGCTGAGAACAGTCACAGGAGCTTGTGTGCGCCGTCTTTTCAGGGGAACTACTGGAGCTCCAACGTAAATGAGGTGCAGGGTTTTGTGATGGACCAGGAGGGGAAGGTGGTGCACCGGCTGTTTGGGAAGTGGCACGAGGGGCTCTACTGCGGCGTCCCGCCCTCTGCCAAGTGCATCTGGAGGCCAGGTACTTCAAAGGCACTGCTTGTTTGTCAGGCGCCGCTGGAATGCAAGAAACATTCCGAGTGGTTTCTGAATGTGAGGCTCTTGTAGACAGCGCAGTCTGTTTATGTTGTTGACACAGTAGTTAATGGAGTGGATACCACATGAATACCACTCTTATTTGCAATGAACCTTTGTGTTTGCGTTGGGGATATAAACTGTTATAGCAGCCACCTAAGATGTGGTATTTGTGGTGTAACTTTGCTCACGATTGGGATGTAATTCTTCAGTTCACATCAACAGTTTGTCTTCTCCCTGAAACAAATGATTAGCTGAATTGTTAAAAGTAAGCCAACATTTTGATGGAAATTGAAAGGCACTCAGCAGCAGCCCTAAAACTAAAGCTTTTAGTTGTGTGGTTTTTTTTGTTGGGTTTTTTTTCCCCGAGTTAAGGGATTTCTTTTTGTGATGCCGCCTATTGTGTTTATTTCAGGCTCTATGCCGACAGACTATGAGCTGTATTATGGCTTTACCCGCTTCGCTGTTGAGCTCAATGAGCTGTGCCCTGAGATGAAGGACCTGCTGCCACCCACTGACGCCCGCTTCAGGCCGGATCAGAGGTGCGTATCTGTGCACCAGTGCCCCCCACCCCATTCCAACACTCCACCCAGCAGTGAACACACTGTGGTAGAGTAGAGCCTCCAACTGCTGCTTTTCACCTTTTGCTTTTATCAAGAAAAAAAAAAACTAAGGCTAGCAATCAGCAGTGATGAAGAGCAGGGAAGTGTAGTTTGAGATCTGTGCATGAATTTTGGCGCTCCCCCCATGCAGGTACCTGGAGGAGGGCAACGTAGAGTTTGCGGCCGCTGAGAAGCAGCGCATCGAGGACCTCCAGAGGACCCGAAGGAAGTGGCACGACGAGAACAACATCAAGTACCAGCCGCGCTTCTTCAAGTGAGTACGCAGCATTGGCCTCTTGTGTGTGTTACAACATTTAGCGCACTTTCAGAGATAAGAAACCCTTCTAATCAGAGGAAATCCTTTGACACCTTGGCCCTCACGCCCTGTATCTCTGACAACTTAACGACTGACTGGGCATTAACATATTGGAGAATAATAAATCTGAATTTGTTATCTTATTGCTATGAAGTGCTTACAAACACTTGGAAGTGTCAAATTTGCAGTAGTAAAATAAAGTGGTTTCACTGCTTGCACAGTGAACTGGTTAAGGGTAAAAGAATAACAGGTGAAATGGGGTGGGGGGGTAGAATATTTGTAAAAACAAGTTTGTCATTGCTTTTAAATCCTTTCATAAACCTGAGGATAAATCGTGCCCCTGGCTAAGTACATAAATGATACGTAAGAGGTGGTATGCAACCGCTGTTTATCAGTGTGGCAGACAGACATGTCATGGCAAGTAACCATATGTCCCAGAAACCAGAAAAACAAAAAGTCATGTGATGTTTATGGAACAATCCAGCTTCCAGTGTCAGCCACAACCCCAAACTTAACCTTATAAGAGCATTTCAGAGGTGTTGCTGACAAAAAATCTTCTGGTTTGTAATCATTAACATCAGCTAGTCTCATGTGACATCCTCTCTTGAACATGCTTGCATGCATGTGAAGGAACAAACCTTATCAGTTGCACAGAGACTGTGCTTTTCCGGTGTGTGTGTGTGTGTGTTTGTTTGTTTATACCTTCATGCCACATACTGTAGGTGCATAAGGTCTGTCCACATTCTGCATCACTGGCCAAAGCACATGCCTGATTGAGTTAATCATTAGAGCAAACTACGGGTCAGTTTGGTGTCTCTTAACCAGCTCATGGTCAAATAGTAAGTCACACCCTAGTGCCAGTAGGTTACAGCAGCGTTAGAGCTTCGTGTTGGAAGGGAGATAAGATAGGGTTCAATTAGTTAACAAAGTCACTTTCACAATGTGAAAGTTTTGACCTACATCACAGTCTATAGGTTATGTTGCACAACGTTCAATCATGAGTCATTCACCCAGCAGATCAGTGTGAAAACTCTGGCATAACTTCCTCCGCCTCTTCTGAGATTCTGAGGTCTCAGTCTCCTGAGGTGTTATTAGGGGATACAGGTTGAGGACTAATCTTAAAGGAGAAATCCAGTGAAATTCAATCTATAGCCCTGTTGTTTGATACAACATAGCCCGAATGGCAAACTGCCATCTAAAACTAACTGAGTAGGGCGTAGGAAACGGAAACTGAAACAGAAACTGTGTTTCTGTGCCCTATTCAGTTAGTGCTGGCTGCCGGTTTACTATTGAATCTATGTGGTATCAAATTTTCTTGTTCTTTTTCCTACCAACAGCACTCAATAATTTCAAACAACAGGGCTGATTGATTTACACCGGATTTCTCCTTTAACCACGCATTCTGGGCCATCGTCGCCGTGACACACTGTATACTTCGAGCAGCATGTACTGTAGCAACGGGGGACTTTATTATAACTTCTCCCCTTCCTCTATGCCATTTCAGAAAAGTTGTGGACGCCAACCAGAGAGAGAGATGGGTGTCCAACAACACGTATTGGGAGCTTCGCAAAGATCCCGGCTTCTGCAAGATGGAGAACCCGCAGCTGTGGTAGCACTCGGGTGGATGCCTTTCTGCGCTCAACATATCGTCATCGCCGACAAAAAAAAAGCTTTAACCTATGCACAATGATGTTGGGAGCTACGATCAACATGTCGAGGCTACATGCATAAAAAAAAACAAAACATTGTGTCGTCCTGTGGTGCTGAGCAGTAATTAACCACAGCCACCGGCCAAAAGGCCTGCAGCATCCAGTTCCATACGACGCGGTCTCAGACTCTGCCCTCCTCCTCACCCTAACTCGCAGAAACAGGTTTGCTAGGGCAGTCCATCTAAAACACCACCGTGTAGATCTACCCCCCCTTTCCTTGAGACCATGTCAGGCTTTTGAGTATTTCCTTGCCTTAAAAAGAAAAACGATGAAAAAACATGATGAAAACAAAGTTGGCTTACCACCACCACTACTGTCACACACTTTTAGCTTTTTGTGAGCGCTCACCTGATTTGTTACACCGCAATGGGTTAGGCCAGTGTTTGAGCTTAGGTCCCAGTGAACTATACCTACAATATATCATGCATGTTTAGAGGGCAGCTTTCATTGGCATATGCTGAAAATGATGACTTGTCACCTCATTTGTAGATTAAAAAGTAGTGGTATTTTTGTAAAAAAAAAATATTAAAAATATATATATATTAAACAATGAAAAAGAAGACGAAAAGAACACATTAAAACCATAAATAGGCATCCAGTAGAGGTGTGAACAGGCCAGTCACCCAAAGGCCATAGAGCCTTTTCCATGAAGCTGCATATCATAGCTGTACTCTCTCTTGGAACACACATGGCTCTGGTTTGGCTGTTGAGAATGTTCTGCAGAGTAGACACACATGGACGCTAGTTACGTGTGTACATGCACCCAACAGATTATTTGTCCCAAAGAGTGCTTTCGATTACTGATTTTAGAGATGATCTCAAAGACAGCGTGCAACTCTGTAGTTGCCAGCATACACCAGACCTAGAACTCCCCATCTGGCCCCTACTGTCAGAGTATTTGGACGTCCACACTAGATCCTGTGCTTTCACACTGCATTTCTCTTGTTTTTGTGCTGTACATTTGGATGTACTGTAAACCCACCAGGTAATACATTACACTGGGTCCCCCTGGTGACTGGCAGTCGGTACTACGCAAAACAGAAGTTTGTCAGCGATAAGGAATTTTAACTACATACTGCACTCCAGGCACTCAAAGAGGCCAGAGGCTGGTCAGATAACTGGGTTGTGAGGGAATCGTGCAGGTAAATGTATCTAATAGGATTTTTGACTTTCCTATGCCAAAGAAGAAAGAATACTTAAAAGAGGAATGTGAATGTTGAATGAAGAAGTTACATAATATTCCAGGAGAGTTTATGGCCATGATACAAGGCTGTACCAAAACTACCAGTGTACATAACATTTGATTTTAGAGACTTTTCCATCACCACTGCCTTTGCTTTTTTTGTAGTTACACGTTCCATGTTTTTTTTGTTTGTTTGTTTTTTGATTTCGCAATCACAGGTTTGGAAACTCTATGAACATTTTAACATGCTGTCGTTTACGACTGAATTACTACTTGCTGATTCTTAAATATATGGACAAATGCTTGGATTGACCATTTAATACAGATAAGACATCCATACATCCAACAAGGGATGTATGCAGATTTTTTTTTTTTTTTCAACTGTTGTAGATTTGTGAAAATTATACCATAATCTTCTTGTGTTTTGTAGACTGTTTTGTCCTTAGGTTACAGAAAAATACATCATGGATATTAGACAAGTAGCCTGATGTGTTAAATAATCAGTTTCATACAATATCTTCACCCAATGCAGTGTGTCGTTCACGGTGTTAAGACATGTCTCACTGCGTCAGCTCCACTTGCTGTGCCTTAACACATTAACTTAACACAGTTTGCCCACAGAATCTTAGGATCGAACAAGGAGAGTGTTTCCTCAGCTAACACTACTGCTTCTACATAGCTCATCTGCTGTTTCTCCTAAGGCAGTGACCCAGAGACGAACAAAGCTGGACTTGTACTCTCGACACCCCAGATGGCTGATTGTACTGTAGTCAGTCACAGAAATCTTCCCTGCAGTGCAACAACTCATTGGCATAGAGTCATTCTTTTCTTGGAAATTGAGCAAGGGATTGCAGTAATTCTGTCCAGTGTGTGCCACACAAGTACTTGATCAATGTGTTGAAGTATAGTAAGGTTTCAGACTTGTTACTATATATGTAATGTAATGGAGAGACAGTGAAGTGTATGCATCAGTTTGATTCCGGCTCTTTCTGGGGTCATTTCACAGATGACTAATGTACAGCTATCAATTAACTCTCCTCACTGTTAAAAAGAATCAGGGTGCATTGCCATGTTGTGGCAATTGCTTTGACCAAGGTTGGTGTGATGGTTGTATTGGATAATTTATTGTGGTTGGAACTGCTGTTACGAAGACTTCATACAATGATCAAATGTTGGTGCCCAGAACAGAATTTTATATTTCAAGACATTTTGGCATCACACAGTTTGCTGTATCTGAAGTCAGAAAAGAAAATCTGTTACTAATCTTGGTTTACTAGAGCTAAGCAAACGATTTAAGAGCTGATGAGTCACATCTATTGTACTGTTTCTTATATCTGCATGTATAAAAGACATAGCCTGCCAATGAATGTTGCAAATGCCTTACAAAATATTTTGTTTGTTTTTCTTGTTTTGTTTAGTTTTCCAATTGGGAGTTTTTCACTTTGGATTTTTACCCTAAGCAGACATAGAAGCCTGTGTGCTGTGGTGGGCTGTCAGTCACATCCATTCCATATGATGATGGTTTCCCTCTGAAGAAGTGCAATTGTATTAAGAACATATCTTTCCATCAACACTGTACACTGCTGCTATATAGTGCTTGTTCTACTATAAAAGACAACTATAGAAAAAAACATGCCTCCTGGTTGTGGTATTCGTCTGGGGTATATCAAATTAAATCAGTGTGGACTGCACACATGCCCTCCTTTGACAGATCTTACAGATTACATGCATTTTTGATCAGTCAAAAGGTATCGGGAACCTTACTTGATTCTGAATTGTGCAAAGTATTATGCCGACACACTGTATGTTTTCAGCACAGTACATGGGCACTGTAGTTCATGTGTAAATGAAACGCTCCATCATCAACATTCCCATGTTTAATTCAAACAAAATTTATCCTCCATCCACAGAAAAGGGGAACACATCCTTCTTCAAACTTTAACATGGAAAACAGGCCACTTCAATTTCAGTCGCAACAGGACAATACAACTTCAGGTGCTTCAGATACTTCAAATGTTAATATTTTAAATATGACATAAGAATGCATGCTTATAATTTCAGTTCATACCCACTCGGGTCTGCATATTATACACCTACCTGCACAGTTAACATACAGTGAAAAGTCTGTGTTCATTCAATGTCATTCTAGACTAAAAAAACAAACTGCACTGCAAAACTGAGAAATAAACCATAAGCCATTAAAATGCACGTACCAGCACATGGTTTGCCTATGCTATTCTATATACATTTTCGTATCACTTATTTTTCTGAACAAAATGATATTTCATGACAAACTTGAGGGCATTATTTTCAGAAAATGAATCATGTAGATCAGCCCTCCTCTTAAGCCTGTAGTGCTGTAGCGGCTGTAGGGATAAATCTTCAACTAACTTTCAACTAAATATAAAATTCAGGGTAATTATGTTCAATTAAATTTTAAGCAAATTTCTTAATTATTAAACATGATAGCCACTTCAAGTTGATGGGAACGTTTGTCTTCTGGCTCATGATTGACTGTGTTGTGAGCGTTCCATTATTTACTTCGCAGATCAAACTTTGTATAGTGGACTAGTGCATGGGAGATAGTCCTACTTACACATTTACATAAAAAGACAAATAAAAAAGGCTGACTAACCACAAAACAATCTGACACGGTACAATCCCGCTGTACATATAAAAATAAAAATATACATTTGAAGAGTAGAAATCACCTATTTCATTGTGGACAAAATCTTGAGGTACTGAAGCGCGCTGTGTGCTGCGTCATTGTGGGCGTTGCCACAGGTGATGCCTGTCCCATGGCACACGGTCACTGGCACGGTAGACAGCTGCACTAGGCACTGGTACAGCCCGTTTACTGTCAGTTCATCTGTCAATCACAATCACAAGGGAAATAAGAATCACTTTCACATATTTCTGGTGAGGTTATTTTTCCATGGCATATTTTAATTCAAATCAGGATGCACAATATTGGGTTTGAGCCGATATCCACGATTCAAATATTGTCTAATTAAGCTCCTTTTGGCTGACTGATGATCCAGGCACAGATACATACAAATGTTTCATTTCCTCGATGGTGCTGCATTTCCTTCTCTAGTGTTCGGATGAATCTACTACTCTTACTGTGATGGCCTAGTTGTTGCACAGACAACTTTCACTCTTATTCATTCTCCTCAATGAATACCTTCAGAAATAGACGCTCACTAATGAAAAACGAGAAAATGCTTCTTTCAAAACTCTATTAGATGATGATGATGATTCTCTTGCTACGATCTGCCAGGAATCACTACACTACTTCCCGCTTTCTACTACACTTCAATTACTCAAACGTCTGCACTCTCACCCACTGTCAGTCTCCTGATGTAGTTAATTTGTGTTATTCCATTTCATGCAATGTTGCTTATGCTAATCCTCTTTCTGTCCATTAGTAAGTGTCTGTTAAATGCATGAAAGTGAATATAATGTAATTCATACAGTGGTAGAATGTGTTGTTATAGGAGAACTGACCTGCCGCTGGTTGGTTTGGTTTGCAGTGCAAACTTCAGTGGACTTCTAGGCAACACAGAGCTTAGTTGTTCTTGCTTTTATGTCAATATGGTTATTTCTTCAAATTCTGTTGCCAATTCTAGGTAATTTATGGATATTTTAATTCCAGATAGCACATATCTGCCAATACTGATGTTGGAATGACAATATCCTGCATCCCTAATTTCAAATAGAGAACAAATCTTAGGCTACTCACCTATATTGTGGTAAATGACCTCAAAGCCCTGCTCCTGTGATATGTCCTGCATCATCTGGACATAGTCTGTGTTGGGGATGCTAAGGGGAGTTCTCCTCAGCTGGGAGATGGTGTCACTTGTTGAGTGACGCAGGGCTTCCAAGTAAACTGTGGGTTTTGGTGTCTGGAAAAGCATAAGGACCATTTAACAAGCTTAAATGGGAAACACATCTTAAAAGTGTTGTTTTTAAAGTACATGTTTTTAAAGATGAGAAAAGCTATGTTTACATACCCATGTGATTTCAGCAGACCCTGATAGACTTTGGAGTTTCTCTAGGATTTTCTCGGCCGCGACCCTCTTGGCCATTTTCTTCGAACTTCCAGCCCCTAAAATATACAGCCATTACTTACAACATTTGCTCCAATCATTATGACGTTAAGAGATGTCACAGAACACGTGACACATTTAACCATGTAGGAAGTACAGAAATGGATGATAAACAATCATTACTGGTGCATATTATTGAAGCCTACTGATAAGCACACAGAGATAAGAGATCAACTCACATTGACTTGGTTCTGTAATATCGAGAATTTTCTTGATACATTTTGCATTCCCCAGTTACACATACACAGACAAACACACACACACACACACACACACACACACACAGACACAAACACAGTGACTCACACATCACCACATTTCCCAAACCGAGGGCATACCAGTTTCCATGATGTTCTCCAGTCTGCAGGTGACAGAGAACTGCCTGTTGTGGCAGGGGCCCATCTCATTCACCACCACATACTCAGGGAAATGCCATGACCTCTGAAGTGCCAGTTCCTGTGAGGATGGATTGAGGATGGATTGGGTCAGTGCATGCCAATAAACTTCAATGTACGAGGCTTATTTACAACATTTTGTTGGAACAGGTAAGCCCCAAAGAAAGGCCAGAAAACAGATGAACCAAAATAAAACACAGTAGCAGCACCTGGAGCACTCCTACAGGGTTATGCTGGTCATTTGGCTCACAAAGTCCATTATTGTCAGTTCGCTGAAGCACAGGGCTACAATGGAGACAAAAAGCACATTCACATTAGATGTCTGGTCGATCAAAGACTTCCGGACACATATTACTGTACGTTAGTGCCCACTGCAAGCAGCTTACAGAGCCCCGGGGTCCATTTCCAAGATCTTTAGAGCAGCTTCTGCCGCTTGATGTTTGGCTGCTTTTTTACTGACTCCTTGACCTGAGTGACCAGTGAAGGACACAAAAAATAGTCAGCTACATGCTACTTTTGGTATCCAAATAGCTATATTTTTCATTTCCCACTACACAATGTTAATCGAACTTCCATATCAACACCGATCATTTATTATGAGAGCTTGACAAAGTGACTGACCTCTGCAGGTTATTTCACCCATCGTGACAGTAAAAACAAAATTCGGTTGATGGGGTGTCCCCTCCGCTTTCTCCATGTCATAAATTGGAAGGCAGTCGATTTTGGTGCCATATTCATGTAGAATTTGAATGGGTGTTTTCTCAGGACATGCCATCAGAGTTTGCTGAGGAATGCTGCGATAAAAGTGTGACATTTTGGTGGACAACAGGACAGATAGTGCGCAGTACAATCGACAGACGCAGAAGACAGTGAGCTTACAGATACACTGAGTAGTAGGTAGCGAATCTTCAAAAGATAAAGGTCCATGTTTTTGTTCACACAAGCTTTCGACTGGACCAGGCTAGTCAGTTTGACTAATGCTAGTGGGTTAATGGGGAAATTAGCATGTTAGTTATTATCGGACAGAAGGCAATGTTGCTGATGCGTAATGTTAAAATGCTAAATGTTAATGCTACTTTCAATTCATTATATGACGTTACTATACTGCAAGCTAACATTAGCCAATGTGATACCAGTGTGGCAAACTGCTCTGGCAAGCTAGCGACTGATAGGCTACTAAGTTTCAAGAGAAAGCTGCGCGCTCGTACACACACGTGCCAAATTTCCTACTATGTTTCTGGCATATTGCTAACGCAGGCGAACAGCCACGTAAACAGAGAAAGGCTTTATACAAGTTCTGAATTGCGCATTTACTGTATTTACTTCTTCACAGCTACTGTGTCCATCAGACCTCACCGGTAGTGTTGCCTTCCCAAAAATAGGCGTGTTAAAAAGATGACGTCAATTGTAAACCAATCGAAATGCAGCATTACGTTGCTGGTCCAATCATAACTGTCAAATTTTGAGTGACATGTTTGAAATCGAATTATATTTTAGATATTCTTGTTGCAGGTTTTTACCATAGGTTTAGAGTAGAGTAGAGTAGAGTTTTTGTTTTTATATCAGGGTCATGTGACTCTAGGCCATTGTGACTTAACTGACCCTTTAGAACTAGCACCTCAACACATCTCAACCAGTCTATGATCTCAACCCATTGACAGTAGGCCTGTGGTGCCCACCGCTGGACTCCTATTTCCACTCCATTTTACTTGACTTTGAAAAGCTTATCAGGTGAAAATGTAAGTTTTTATGTTCATGAAATACAAGAACTAGCCTCATGTCTTATGTCTTTGAAATGATGTAATGAATCCTTTCCAACATAACATTAGTATACAGTATACATTTGTTGTTGGTCTAACCTCAGACTATTCATGACAGGCAGGTGGTTCTTCAGGACATGCAGGAACAAATGGGAAAACTGACTGCTCTTCTGAAGGATGAGCGTAGGTCCCATCAGCACAGCTGTCATGCGGTGAGACTCCTCTTCAGCCTTGTTGATCCTGTAGTACACTTGTGCTATTTTTTAAAACTCTGATTCTCTTCTCACAGCTGCTGGAAGAGGCTGACAGGCGGGCAGACAGAGTCAGGCAGATGCACCAGCAGGAGATGAAGTAGGACCATCCTGACCTCTCAGCATTGTGTCACTGTCAGAGTGAAGCATCCTTGTTAAGCCATGCCAGTGTTGCCTATGCCCATTCAGTTCATTTAATTTCACTGAACGTGTGAATGTACCAACAACCTGCTAAAAGTCTCCTCCAACCCCAAAATTTTAGCCAGCTGATTGAGGCCCACAACAAGGAGATGAAAAATACTGTGGAGCTCCATTCTCAACACATGGAAGATGAAAGACGTTATGCAGCTGAGCGCTATGGTAGTAACTGCTAAACACTGGAATTTAATTTTGCTTCCATGGACACAGCATTTTAATGAATGTCCTTTTGGCCCCATACAATAGCCTTGTTGGAGAAAGACTATGACTTCCTGAAGAGCTCCTTCCGCACCTACAAGGTGAACTTCCCACTCCTCCAGCCAGTAGGCAGTCTCCCTCCAGGCTAAGCATTAAAGCTAGACATACAGAATAAGTTGATGACAGAATTCACTTATGTCTGTGGACTATCTGAATGAAGGCAACTGTTGGTCTCCAATTCACAAAAGGACTGTCTGGGTTTCAGGACAGCATAACTGAGGAGATGCGTAGCATGTGGCAGAAAAAAGAGAGCAGCTGGAGAGAGGAGCAGGAGAGAGATCTCTTGGAGCAAATAATTAGTTGTGAGGATTATAAATGTATATATATTAGCTTATATTATTAATGAGGAAAGGAAAACTTGTATTTTTGAAAATGTGTCATTTGGCTGACAAAGTAATCAAGACCAGTTACTACAGTTGTTTAAGCCGACTGTTCCTTTCCCTCACCATTTCCTATTTATTTAAGTAAAGAAACAGCTGAATCAACTTGAAGTAGAAAAAGAAGAACAACAAAAGGCTTTTGAGACTGAAATTGCAGAACTGCATTCTCATTACAAAAGTGAAATAAAGGTAATGGGCAATTCTATGTTATGGATGTGACAGAGCATGGGCAAGGATAGTGATATTAGAAAATATTTTTTATTCATGCCATTTATACACAAATTCTCAAATTTCTTATATTTCACACAATACAAATAACATGCAATTTTCTTGGCATCACGGATTTGACCAAAACTTTACTTTCAGTCAAATTCCTCTAATTAGGAAACTGCACAGTTCATCTTGCAACTCTTTAACATTTGGCATGTCTAATGTGGCCTAGGCACTTGAAAAGGAGCTGTCAGAAAAAGAGATATCCGTCACC
>JAVQKI010432835.1:0-16912 GCA_036025975.1 Nematalosa erebi | reverse complement strand
GCCGCCCCCCCCCCCCCCCCCCCAAGCCAACTATTCAGCTCATCCACGCACTAATGCGTTCTTAACTTACACATTTTCTCCTCTCCGCTCAAGGACGTCTGGGCAGTGCTCCGACACAGGTGTTTGGCTACACATAAACAATGACTGTAATGGCTGAGCGTGAGGAGCCGGGGGAGCTGTGCGGTGCGGTGTGGTGTGGTGTGGTGTAGTGTGCCGTGCGGTGCGTGATGGCTCGGCTGGCTTGCCGTTGTTTAGCATTCTGAGTGACTGGTGCCAATTAGTGTGAAGGGCTCGGGGGAGGCTGGAGTCACTGATGTGAGCAAAGCCCTAATCTCAGCACGCCATCAGTGCCCATCTCCGTCTGAGAGCTGGGAAGGTGTGCGTGTGTGGAATGCCACACAATTGCTCTCTCTCTCTCTCTCCTGTTCCCCATTTTTCTGTCAACATCTCTGTCCTGCTCTGTTTCCCCAGCTTGGTCTGTCTATCCCCCTCTTGCTGTGTTTCTATGCATTCATTCTCTCTCCAGATTTTCTTTCTTTCTCTCTCTCCCCTTCTCTCTGTCTTCCTTGCCTGTCTCTCCCTCTCTCTCTCTCTCTCCCTGAGGTTTGCACAGAGAGAAGCCTAGGAAATGAAACGTGACTCACGGACGCGTCCGGAGATGAAGCGCACGCCACGCTATGGACAGCTCTGAGGCTCCTGCTAGCAGCGGGCCGGTCTCTGGGAGGGGTGGCCAGGGACAGCGTGACCTTTAGACCCAGCCATGGAGCCTCACGGTGTCACTCACACAGCAGAGAGAGAGAGAGAGAGAGAGAGAGAGAGAGAGAGAGGAGGAGGGGATGGATGAAAAAAGGAATACGCATAGTGAACAAGATGCCGGCAGCATGGCTGGTATTTAAAGCTGCTGACGTACAGTATAGGCGAGGTTCCGCTCCAGTGGCGCTGGCCAAACGTGCCCAGGAGGCGTTTTCCACCCAGGCGCTTCCACCACTCAGGGGGATGGGGGGCGAGGAGGGGCACGTGATTGGTCCAGCTGGGGCGAAGACGAGCAGGAGAAGGACCATTGGCCTGACTGATGGGAGAGAGTAAACTAATGGGAATTGATGGAGTTTGTTGTTTAAAATTCATCTCTGGCAAGCAAGAGTAAACAGATACACACACACACACACACACACACACACATATGAGAGGGAGAGAGAGAGACATACACACACACACACACACACACACACACACACACACACACACACACACGAAACAAACATAACAAAAAAAATGTATGTATTGTTGCACACTGACCTGGCTTGTCAATGATTACTTACTGTCCAGTCTGTCCAAGGAGCAAGATAATTATGTGTGTAAGTAGTCATGGAAGTGTGTGTGAAAACCGTGAGTTTGTTTGCTGGTGCTTGACCTTGTGTGGTTTGGTTCAACTGCATTTGCTCTTCTCATTTGTGCAACAAACAGTTTGTGCATGTCTAAGCTGTTGTTTTGCATCCTCTGGTGTGCTGCTGACCTTTCCTGGCATGCTCTCTTTACTCCATGCTCTAATTGAATCAGCAAGCTCTTAAAAAGCAGGCAGGTAAACAGAATAGAAAAGTAAACATTCCTCTATTTAAACCATGCATTGGACAGCATGGAAAGATTGCAGACAGTGACTATGCTCTTGCAGCGATGTGTTCATCACAAATAATGGCACTCAAAATGTGACGGGATGTTTACATTTTCTTCCAGAGAACTACTGCAAGCCCTGTACATGTGTGACAATGACCCCGTGGCCATAGCCAGATGCTTTGTCGACAAGGTGATCTTTTTAATACATTTTGAAAATGTTTGTGTGTGTGTGTGTGTGTGTGTGTGTGTTCAGATATCTTAAATATATCATCTCAGTTACTGCTTCAGACCAACTCAATTTTCTCTCTCCCTGTCATTGCAGAGTGAATATTTTGACATCTACACCCAGTACTGCACAAATTACCCCAAGTAAGTGAAAGAGAGAGAGAGAGAGAGAGAGAGAGAGATGACTGCATTTGCTTTTCCCTCTGTGAATGTGAATGACTTTAGCACTGAGCTGCCTTGTCAGGTGACAGAGGAAAGTGGGCTAGGTGGATCTCATAGCTCATGGCTTTGGGCTTGTGGGAGACAGCTGCCAGTCCCACATACAGTAGACAACCCCCAACCCGCCCCCTCCTTACACACACAAACCCACACACACACACACACATTCACACACGCCATCCTGGGAGCGATCTCTGTTAGATGAAGCTGACAGCTGTGTAGTGGTGTAGCTGCAGCTTGTCACTGTGATGTTATATATTCCACTGAGAGGACGGGGCTTTAGGCAACATTGGCTTGACACAAAAAAAGCCAGATTACTTTAAATACCCTGTCCGTTTTTCCTGGGACGCTGTGTTGGTGTATCCGCTTCAGAATGGTTCAGACCTGTCTGAATGAAAGATTCATGAAGGTTTGCAGAGAATTAGAATTCAATGGGCGTAACCCCAGTGATGGCCGTGGTAAAATGGTCTATCCAGCCCCGCTCAGTGTTCACGGCTCCGGGTCACAGGAGACCGGGTCTGCTTGGCTATTCTCCACGCGTGGCTGTGTGGGATGCACCAGGGGATCAGCTCCTTGTGCCTCCTCCTCCACAGATCACTGGGGCTCTGCTCCTGTCGTGTAGATAGAGCTTTCTCCACCCCCCCTTCTCCTCCTTCTCCCTCTCACTTGTTCCCCTGGTTTCACCTCATCCCTTCTTCAATCCACCCCCTCCAGTTCTGTGGCTGCTCTGACTGAATGCATGAGGAACAAGAACCTGGCCAAGTTCTTCCGGGAACGGCAGGCTTCCCTCCAGCTCTCGCTGCCTCTGGGCTCCTACCTCCTCAAGCCCGTCCAGAGGATCCTCAAGTACCACCTCCTGCTCCAGGTACCTGCCCTGCACCACATGTCTGCTCTGCTCTCTGCTCTGCACCACAACCCATTTGGATATCATTACAAAAGTGTGTGTGTGTGTGTCCATCTGTCTGTCTTTCTGTCTTTGTGTGTATCTGAGTGAGAGAGAGAAAGAGATGAGAAATGAGATTTCCTGGATTTTCACAGAGATGCGTTTTCATAATTGCAGTGTTCCAGGCCCATAAAGGGAATGGGAGATGACACTGTAATTGGTTTAATGGATGTTACACTCAAAACACACCCGTGGTAAATTCATTCCATAGCCACTGAGCAACGCACTGTTCATTTCTTCTGCCATTAAACCAGCAAAAGTGGACTTAGACCCCCCCTTAATGCACTTTAACGTATTTTAAGTCAAAATAGGGCCCATTAACTTTGTACATTTAGTCCTAAACCTGAAACAAACTCTACCAGCCCCACGTCTGTCATGTTTGGTCAAGATTGGTCCATCCCATAATGCCTTGTTGCCCTGTCTCTATCGCTCAGGAGATCGCTAAGCACTTTGGCCATGAGGAGGAGGGCTATGAGGTGGTGGAGGAGGCCATTGACACCATGACTGGTGTGGCCTGGTACATCAACGACATGAAGAGGAAGCACGAGCACGCTGTCAGACTGCAGGTCAGTAAAACGCTCACTCTCATTGGTGGAGCCAGCAGTGGGATTGGAAGGGTTGACAGTTGAGCAGCTGCTGTCTGAAGTTGTCAGGGAGAAGAAACGGCAGCTTCTCAGGGACATGAGAACCCAGAGATTCCAGTTGAAACAGCTGATCACTGCCTTAAGGTGTCTAGGTGTTCCCCACCTATGCTGTTCTATCCCATGAGATACAGTATATGAAATGGCGCATGAAATAAATGCTAGTATGTTTTGTAGGTGATATCTCGAAAGTTGAAGTTAAAGTTTGTTGTTCCAGTCAAGTGGAGTTCCCAGGGGTCTGTTCTGTAACTTGTTGAAGTCTCAAGTTTCTTTTTACTTTGTCCCTGTGGCTCTATTAGTCTTGCACTGCATGCCATCCTATTTGCACCCTTTCACATATCCCCAAAGCTCACCCCCCCCACTAACACCAGCTCCGTCCAAAAATATAAAACCCACACTTACTATGTTTGCACAACATGGAGTCCATGGAAAAGTCAGAGACAACACAATGACAGCTCACCCACCGAGAGGGTAGATTTTCTTTTTCACTTTCTTCTTTCTGCTTGTAGGGAATCAATTACCAGCAAAGGTCTGCTGAGTCCTTTTTACTTTAGCCAGAGGAGAGATGAGAGGCTGCTGCCTCCAATGTGCTTTTTGGATTGAATTTCATGGCTGAATCCAATCCCACTGATGGGTGATCATTCTGATTGATTGCTTTGCAGACGTAACAGCTCTTAAAAAGGGAGATTTTTTTTGTTGGTGTTGGTGGTGATTTTTTCCTCAGTAGGTGAATTTGTATTAAGGGTTATTCTCTGGAGACATGAATCAGTTGTGAGATTGCAATGCCTTGTGGTGCTGACAGTGGGCTTAGCAGTCAGTTGGTGGGATTCAGATGGATTGTGTGATCCTGCTCTGCACAGGAGATTCAGTCACTGCTGATCAACTGGAAGGGACCGGACCTCACCACCTATGGAGAGCTCGTTCTAGAGGGAACCTTCCACATGCACCGGGCCAAGAACACGAGAACCCTCTTCCTCTTCGACAAGATCCTCCTCATCACCAAGAAGAGGGGAGAGCACTACATCTACAAGACCCACATCTCGGTAGGAGCTGAGCATGAACAACTTCAGCCTTGATTAAGCACTTCTGCTCTACCGGACAACTTCAGTTTAGTTGAAGATCTACATTTAGTATGGCAGTCATCAACACCATGCATATAGTCCAAAGTAAATATAGTGAAGTTAATATAGAGAGTAAATATAGTGCAAATTCAAATGTATGCTAGAGTTGTAACATTATAGCCTTGAAATAGAAGAACTATGTTAATGTCAGCTCTGTTGATATAGTGATAACATTGTATGGAAAGATATGTAAAGTATATACTCTATCCCTGCACCTGTGGTGTCAGTGTAGTGGGGTAGATTAACTGGAGTCCTGGCTCTGGCCTGTCCATATATTTCAGTGCTCCACTCTGATGCTGATTGAAAGTGCCAAGGACTGTCTGCGCTTCAGCGTCACCCACTACAAGCACCCCAAGCAACCACACACCGTCCAAGTGAGTCTGACCCTGAATCAGTGCCCGCTGCTCAAGCCCCTGGCTCGCTGCTGTGCCAGGCTTTATATACACACACACACACACACTCACAAAGCACTCTTAAGAGATACACCACCCACGCCCTGGGGTTTAATCTGGTTTGGCCATGGTAATTGGTCGTTAACCGTGTTTGTTTGTGTTGGTTGTTTCTCTCAGGCCAAGACGCTGGAGGAGAAGAAGCTGTGGGCTCATCATATTAAGAGGCTCATTCTGGAGAACCATCAGGCCATCATCCCACAGAAGGTGGGCAGCACACAGACTTCTTGGTGCTCTTGCTAGCGTGGGCGTACAGCTGATGGGTTTCACAACATTTATTGTATTCATTAATTATGTGTTTGTTTTGTTGTTTTGTAGGCAAAGGAGGCCATTCTGGATATGGACCCTGTTGGTAAGTTCTAGTCACTTTAACCTTTATTGCGGTGTTATTTCAATGTATGTGAAAAATAAACTCCTTGATCCTATTATGACATATAACCATTGCATGATTATGACACAACCTGTAAATCTTTGTTATTAGGTAATAATGAAAGCATAAAGGTGTTTGCAGAACATAACAAAGAATCATATTTTTCATAAAAAACAAGAACATGAAAGTCAAATTCTAATAGTACAACACTCACAGCAAATATATTAGCGCAATAGTTGAATGCACAGCTGTGCCCTCAGCTTGAGTTCCTGGAAGGTGAGTGGTGGGGTTTCTGTTGCTGTGCCTGTGACTCAGGAGCATAAATAAATGACAGCGCTGAGTCACCTGCCCTTGCGCTAAGAAGGTACCCGCTCCATTATTAGTGGCCGTGGAGCTCCCGTGGGGAAAGCTGATGGCTGGAGGTTGAGAAGTAGAGCGCCTACCAGCAGCTGAGAAATGGGTTGGTCTGAGTCTGGACTGGTGATTTTTCTCTGGGGTGGGCATGCGGGGGTGATGATGGTAGGAGAGCACTTTGCCTTGGCTTCTTGGCTCAGAGGAACTGTTTGTGGTGCTTTATTAGTGCGCCTTTAGTACCTGTATGGTGCTTCTCTGATGTATGAGTAGCCAGCACACTGTAGCATTAGTAAAACCCCACCTCTGGACTGATGCATAAGTCATCATACTGAGCAACTAGAAATGGGAGTACGTTCACGTCCTCATGCGAGTGCATTATTTCCCGCTGTTGGACACACATGCTGAGGGCCGCTTTGACCCAGAGCTGGAAGTCAGCTTGGATCTGGAAAGGAACTTTCAGGTCGTCATAGTTTCCTGACTCCCGTGGATGTGCCATGACTCAGTTTGGCGCCATCCAACTTCAAATGGAAATGGAAATGAGGTCAGCACAGCCTAACTCAGCGAGCCCAAAAAGTGCCAATGCTAAAATACCCACCAGACTTCTCTTTCCCTTGTGTAGCTTTGGCAGAGGAAATGTCTGAGGTCCTGTGGCCTCCTTCCTGTTCTCTACCCTCACCCATGCCCATCCCTCCCTCAGGTCCTGTCAAGTACCGTTACAGCCCCGAGCGCCTGAAGAAGCCTCTCTCCCAGGGCGAAGACTTCTCTGCATTTTGGCGCCAAGGACGTAGGAGATCAGGTGAGACTTTCACTCTGCACACCCGACACACTGCACTTCTGTTCTGTACTGCCATCCTCCTCCTTCTCCTCTTCCCTCCTCTCCTCTCTTTCATCACTTCTCCTAATCCCACCTCTCCTCCCCATCACAAACAGTAACCTCCACTGCTCCGAATGATAGGGCTTGAAATGATAATCCCAAGAAAGACTCTTCTGTTCCTCAGTGCTGTTAAAGGTCACTTTGCTCAGTCAGGAGAGGCGAGACAGAGAAAGATGATGATAATGCCTCTATTCTAATGACTTAGACACACCTGGATGGTCTTGCTCATCTGCTTCCCGTTGCCTCAGAGAATAGCTAGTCAAAATCATTTCACCTCTGTTGTCTTTTTTTTTCTCTCTTACCCCAGAGCCTGCCAAGCAGATCAAGAAGTCCACCAAAGGTACAGCTATGTTGATCCTCTCTTGTCATTTGTTTTGCCATGAAGCGTCATAAAGACACATACTTGCCACACAGTATATTCTAAGCCAGAAACAGAAAGCAGGGTCCCTGCGGATCCTTAAAAAGTCTTAAAACTGAAACGATCTTAAAATGTCTGGAATTGAGGGATGGTAGGTAAGAATTAGATTTGACCACCAGTAGTGGTTCACCTTTCAGTCCCACTGCAACAATGATGAGTTCCTCAATTCTCAGTGAATATCTCTGTATATATATACTGAATATATCTGAACATATATATTCACATCTCTGGATTAGAATCATAGACTGCATCTTGAAGTGGGCTTGTGCCACTGTGTATTTATGACACACCAATCATGGATGTACTGTTTACAATCCAGTAGGTTGCGTTGTTGTCTGAGATGAACCTCCTGATGTGACAGCTTTGCGAGGGCAGCCAGTGTACAGACGGAAAAATCCACATGCATTGAGGGCTCTCCTGGTCAGAAGGGTGGACTCCTCGTCTACCTCATTTGGCGTTGTCTTCATGACTTCAAAGGCCCAGGGGTGGGAGTGGGGTTGGGGGACTGGACTGCCCCCGTACTCCAGCCCCTCTGCGGGCCAGATCAAAGGCCAGGCCCCTACCCCACTCCTCCGCTCTCTTAATGATGTTAATTACCCGGCCCTGGGCCCTGAAGCCTTTGTGGAGCCCATCGCTCCTTTCCGTGGTCAAATTAGTTTTTGGCATCCCCTGGCTTCCTTCTATTATGCTATTATGAAAGGCAAGGCTAAGGCGTTGTACTGCAGCCATTCTGTTCTCATGTACAGTATACACCTCCAGCACTCCGTTTCTCTCTGTCTCTCACACACATACACACCTACACTTAAACACTTTTGTTCTTTCAATCTTTCTCTTTCTCTCACTCATTCTCTCACCCTGCCCTTTATCTGTCCTCTGTGCCGCTCTCTCTCTCCCTCTCTCTACTTGAGCCACTAGGGATAAGGAGCAAAGAGCGAGAATAATAAAACAGACATGCCGTTTTCATCTCCTTGTGTGTATTGTGTTATATAGGGTTAGAATAGACATGTCAGAATAAATTAGTAGGAGCTGCCCTCTATGACTGATTTAATTACTCTGCCAAAGAGAGGCCATAATCTACCTTCAGCGGATGAGCAGAATATCATTATTATCCATTTAAACAGACCATTGGGAGATAAACTTGGAGACGCCCCTAAAAGCAGATGCACCATAATAACAGACTGTTAGCATAATTGCTAGCCCAATTACAGACTCCTGGAAGTCTCAGCCAAGTGTTTGGAGCCACTCCAAGCATGATATTGAAAGTGTTTGTATACATCGCACGCCAGCAAATCTGTCATTGTGTGTTTAGCTGAATGTGAGAGGCATCACAAAACACAGTGTGCTGGGCTGTCTGGGAATAACCTTGCTAACTGTGTGTTTTTCTCCTCCTCCTCCTCCTCTTCTTCTCTTCCCCATGCTGCTATCTGACTCCACCATGCAGCCGTTCTTAAGGTAAGCTTGTCGAGGCTACTCTTCTCTCTCCATCTCTCCCTCCCTCTCTCTCTCTCTCTCTCTCTCTCTCTCTCTCGCTGTCTCAAACTCCTCCCCAAGGGAGATACATACTCTGGCCTTCTCTCCATTCACTTGTGCATCTCATGAGGTGCGACCAATGCCATGTCTTGTCCTCGCTTTCTTCCTTCCTTTTTCTCTCACTAAATGCACTCCTGCAGAGTAATCCTCTCACAGGTTTGACTCAGCAAAAGTTTTTTTTTTACCTGATTTTCTTTTGTGTGTGTGTGTGTGTGTGTGTGTGTGTACGTGTGTGTACTTGTGTGTACGTGTATGTGCGTGTGTGTGTGTGCGCTTGTGTGTACCCTCTATCTGTGAAAAACTGTTCCAGCATGAGGGCGAATTTATTTTCATTGCCAAGTGAGTTTCACAGGCTCGTCTGGTAGGATTATGCAGCAGCCTAAGAGGAATATTCTAGAAAGAAAATCTAATTCATGCTGATTTTCTACTCACCTCAAACTCCACCAAGCCCCTCCATGCATGTCTGGTGTCCTAATTTATGCTTTATTCAACATTTTTCAAGGTTTTAATAAGTTTGGTGGAACAAGTGGAAAATAAGTGCTAATTCGATTATTTTAGCTTAATGCTAAAATATGCTATGCTAAAATATTCCTCAAAGTTTCAAGTACATTTACTCCAGCAAGCTTGCATGGGCTGCTTGCATTTTGTTTATCCATAGCCATCATCTTCTCACCTGCATTGGATGATGCATATCTTGCAAATCCTTGTGTATATGCTCTGAAATAAATAAACAAATAAAGAAATAAAAGAAATAAACTACAGGGCTACAGCGTTCCATCACCTGTTAGCAGCTCCATCACCCTTAACATGTGTGACTTCACGCCCCAGCATGCAGAAAGCGAGGGGACCCTGCTGGTGGACAGTGCCAGCGACCAGTGCTCCCTGCAGCCAGCCACCAGCCTCAGCTCCCTGGCTTCCACTCTAAGTGAGTCCCAGGCTCCGTCCAGGCCTGGTCTGGACGACGGGCGCGAGGAGTTTGGCTTCAGCAAAGAGTCTGACGAGAAGCCGGGGGCTGAGGAGGACAGGTCAGAGGACTCGCTGGCACGGAATGTTCCAGACATAGAGACCCAGGAGACGCCAAAGATGGAGGAAAATGAGAGAGGGAGCAAAGAGAAAGAGAAGGAGGAGGAGATTCTGATGGTGGACGACCAGGTAGCCGACTTTGCCAGCTCAATGCTGGCCGCCATCTCCTGCTGGCACTATAGGGCCCGGGCTTTGCTTTTCACTCGGTTCACAACGGTGAGGCTCTCAGCCACCCCACTTCCACCCTCCTCGTGCCCCACACCCCTCATCATTACCTCACCCCACACCCCCCACCACCTGCACCTCTGCCATCCCATAATCCTCAGCTGCCGTGCTGACCAATCGTATCCATTCTCCTGCGTCACATCATGGTTGCTCACTAACGGTACTACAGGCTGTGCATGTGGAATGACTACGTGTCCTTATACTTTCCCTGCTGGGCTGCATGATAAACAGCGATAAATAGCTTGAGGAATGCACTGATTGGATGCATGCATGTTCCCATAGGCAAGGGTGATGGCATGCTCACCTCTGATTGGTTGACTCAATCTAATCCCCAGTGCCTGGCCTGTATGACTGCAACTCTTCCTATCCTTCCTTCCCATTCCCTCAGTGTTTGGCTGGGTAAATGTACAAGATATTAACTTGACTTGTTTCAATTCCAGCGGCTGTATCAGAAGGCTTCTGTCAAGAGAGTTGTGTTGTCTGTCTCTTGCGTGGCTTTGACAAGTTCATCACGTGGTATTTCGGAGCCATTAATGAATGTTAATGTGTTTGCCAAGCTTCATCTTAAGTCATAGGAGTATTGTTAAATAGCTCTTCACAGTGTAGGGCTTTGAGGACGTCCAGATTACCTTATGTTAGGTTGCCCACAGTCAACCACCTTTTAGGCACAGCAGAACAGTTCACAGATAATCAGCACACTGATTCAGGGGTAATTTGATTAATTATATTCCCGCAAATTTGTAGACATTTCCCACAATGCTTTATTCAGCTAATGGATTTGCACTTCAAGAAGTGGCAACAGAGGGGATAGGCGCTGGCTTCAAAAGGAAATTTGGCTGTCAGATTTTACAGGGTATTGTAATACAGAATGCCCCGTCATTGTAAAATCAAATTTACTCCAAAGGTTCCCTTTTTATTTTTAATTATACAGAGATTTCAAAAGGTCACTCACTCTAATAGAGATTAACAAAGGACTAGCCTAGCTTAGCAGGCTTATTTTATGTACAATGATTGCCAGCACTTTTAAAACTTCTCGCTTTATCTTTTGTTCCCCTGAACAACCTTTGAAGAGCCATTCATCACAGTCCAACGCAAGGTAGACACAGATAAAGCATCTGAATGGGAAGCAGGAACAGATATGGATTTTTTTTTTGTTTGCTTTCTGGAAGCTTCATTGTTTGAGCGTGTTAGTGCTTGTGCGGTGTGTGTGTGTGTGTGTGTGTGTGTCTCTTGATCCATTACACTATGGCTTGCAGGATGGGGAGGGCTGCACTGCTGTGGAAGAGGACCAGCTGCTCCCAGGAGAAGGAACCCAGACTCACCCCGAGCAAGAGGCCTCTGAGCCAGCCGTGGCTCAGACTCTTAATGACCAGGTAGGGAGGAGCGAATGAAGGCGACAGTCCTCATGCCTGGATAACGCCGCAGATGTGATCAACAAGTCAAACAAGTCTAGTCTTGAGTGCGAGATAATGCTGTTATGTTGCTACGGGGTTTTAAGAATGTAGCAAGACAAAGTCACAGTGACACTCTGGTGTCTGTCTGGTGCCTTAAAGCTTTAAAGGGATACGCCACAATTTTGGCCAGTTTACTATTTTCCACCTCCCCTAGAGTTAAACTATTGAGTTTACCTTTCTTCAGTTCATCCACCCATTGTGTCAGTCTGACGGCTTAGCTTCAGGTTAGCATACATCATTGAATCCTTTGGTTGCCACTAGCATCGCATCTTGCTTGAAAGTGTCCACAGAATTCTGATATTTTTCCTATTTAAAACTTGACTCCTCTGTAGTTACAAGGTGTAAGATCGATGGAAAATGAAACGATTTTCTAAACTCATGTATCATGGAACTATACTCTCACTCTGGCATAATAATTAAGGAACAGTGACTTGGACTGCACCTGCAAACACTAATCCGTGCGTGTCTGTCCGTGAACCCAGGTCACCTGACACAGCTAATCAGATGGATGCACTCGCACTGGGCATGAGCAGGATGCAGGGACAGTGGCAGTGAAACCTGCCTGCACCTCCCAAATTCAATTTGATTTGATTTCACTTGCAGTATATGTCAGCAATGACAGTAGATGTGGTCTCAAATCACTCTACACAATGTAAGCTTGAAACCATTAGAGCAACCACAAATAATAGTGGTCTCCATCACTGAGAACATCCTGAGCAGGTCCAGCCCCTGATGTGGTGCCACTGCAGGACCATGGCCCAGTCTGCATCAGGCTTGTGGATGGAATAATGTAGGATACTGTAGGATTTGAGATGCCTCAGAAGCAGCCGCATGGTCCCCCTCCACTGATTTGGTCTGTATTGTATACAGAGTCTCTTCATATGACTGCACAGACAGGAGAGAAAAAGAAACCTGCTCTCTCTCTCTCTCTCTCTGTCTCTCTCTCCTCAGTGCAGTCACATGAGGAAAGGCTGTTTTTCACAACAGGAGAGGAAGAGTCTGTCACAATTAATTCCTCTGCCTCATTTTTCAGCTAATCATCATCTGCATAGCTCAGCATGTGGCTGCAAAACAAAAGTGTGTGTCAGTACCATTTCCTCTACGCTTGGCTAGGGTGAAATGCTTTCTCAGGGAATTGTGTGTGTGTGTGTGTGTGTAGGTAGGCAGGACGGTGTGCCTGTATGTAAGAGGGATGGGGTGTGTGTCGGAGAGAGTGAGCTAGAAAGATCCAGAGGACTAGGCGAACGTGCAGATGAATTTTGGCTGTCTGTGGCACTCGTCGCGGGACGTCCCCAAACAGGCGTGAGGTTGACGCCGCCGCCTCCTTTTCTCTTCTCTTATCTCCTGCCAACAGTTGCCTGGCCAGTCCCCCTTGGAAGGCAAGACAGTGCCAAGTGCAGATGGATGCATCCCCTAAATCAGGCTCTATTAAATGCCTGGAGGCTCTAGTCGCTCAGAAGAGAGAGAGAGAAAGAGAGAGAGAGAGACTGAGAGAGACTTTGGGGATTACAAGACAAGGTTCAGTGAACAGACAGATGACTATTTGCTCTGATGAACTGCATTCGCACCTTGAAGAGTGAGCATGTGTCTTTGATGGTTGGATTGTTGATTGTTTAGCCTGATGTGACCTCCTGTCTGTGGGGACACACACACAGTCACGCATAAGCACACACATACACATACACATAGACGACTTCTAAAATGATAGTTTTTTTATGAAAACATCATTACAAATCAAAGGGATGACATACATCACTTAGAACTACCCGGTAGAACTAATATCATAAATATGGATTTGGTTCTGTCATTATTTCCTTGTGGTATCATGCTGATGTGTTTATGATCTGTGTCCTTAAGTGACTCCTCTCCTCTCCTCCCCCCTTCCCTTCCCCTCAGGTCTCAGGGGAAGAGGGGTCTCCTCAGGACAGCATTGACTGGCCAGCGAGCCCAGTGGAGCCCCAGAGGAACGTGCCCCTCATCCACATAGAGGAGTGCCCCGCCCTGCCCCCCAGCCAGGGGCCAGACACACACACACACACAGAGTGTGTGAGGGAGGGGTCGACTGGCAGAGAGGAGGGGTTGGACACAAGCATCCTGGGCCAGGAAGAGAAGAGCTTCTCCACCAACGGGACGTTCTCGGAGCCTGAGGATGAGGAGGAGGAAGAAGATGCAGTCACCGTGGAAACGGAAGCTTCCAATGGCAGCATCCTCCCTCCGTCTGTGCTGGACCAGGCGAGTGTGATAGCCGAGCGCTTTGCCGGCAACCTCTCGCGGAGGAACAGCCTGGTGATGGCATCAGCGGCAGCGGCAGTCGACCTCCCCCTTGGCGCCCCTCAGCAGTCCGGGGGCTCGCCTGGCTCCGACCTGGCCGGGGACTCTTCTTTCCAGAACACCACGGCCGCCGCTGACCCCTTGACCCCCGTGACTGCGACGGCAGAGGCGGACCGGACCGCCCAGCGGCAGCAGGACTCCACGCTGTCCAGGAAGGACCGTCTGCTGATCCACAAGATCCGGCGCTACTACGAGCACGCCGAGCACCAGGACATGGGCTTCTGCCTCAAGCGGCGCGAGAGCCTCTCCTACATCCCCACCGGCCTGGTGCGCCACCTCAGCCGCCAGATCAACGGCGGCCCCGAGGATGAGGCCTCCGCTGCCGCGGCCGCCGGCGGGGGGAACAGGAAGGGGAGCCCCAGCGCGCGTCCCACCTCCTGGTCTGTCTTCAACCTGCCCGCTTTGGACAAGAAGGACGAGACGAAGCCGAAGTCTCCCGCCGCCGACGGAGAGGCGATGCGCTCAGGTGCTGACGAGCGAGGCTCCAAGAGGAGAGCGGCGAGTGTCACCAATGCACCGCATCACCACGGAGACACCCCCTCGCCCTCTCATGACCTCCCAGCGGGGCGGGAGGCGGAGGCGGTCAGAGAGGACCGACTGGCCAGCACAGAGATGGAGATGGACGAGCAGACTGGACCCAGGATGGCTGTGCTTGACGAGGAGAGTTTCCCCAGTCCTGAGCGTAGCGAATCCCTCCTGATCCAGGAACAGCCAAACCTCAGCCCCCTCACAGACCCGGCCTGCATCTCCCCCCCTTCAGCCTTTCTCTCGCCCACCAAAGAGGAGGCGCCGGCGCCTGAGACCAGAGGCTCAGACAGAGCCCTCCAGCAGAGAGGCCGCCCCCCGCGGGCGCCCCTGCCCAGAATCATCACCCTGCGCTCGGGCACCGACGAGGAGCAGATCCAGGACGCGGAGAGGATGAAGAACAAGGTGTTCCAGCTGGCCCGCCAGTACAGCCAGCGCATCAAGAACAACCGGCCCGTGCTGAGAGTCCGACCCAGGGACACAGAGGGCCAGCTGCCCTCAAAGAACCTGGCCTGCGTCCAGGAGGAGAGGAGTCCAGGACGAGAGAAGGGTATGTAGCCCAGCTCATAAGCATGAACACAAATGTATTTTTTTTAGCTTGGAAAATAATGTTTCAAATGTTTATAAGTGATATGTGTAATAATGTTTAAAAATAATATATGAATCATGGATGCGTCAATCATCTGTGCTACCTTGATGTTTACAAGGCTCTTGAGATTAAAAGTATTATTTTTCCAGCGCAGCCTTGTGAAGACGAGAGCCTAGGGGCAGAAACTAAGATGCAAAAGCATGAAATGACAATGAGAGAAACAGGCAGTGAAGTCCATGCATACATAATCAAACACTGCACAGGCCTGTAAATAAATAAATTCACAATGAAATAGTTCTCCCTCAAGTTCTTGTAATGTTCTTTATATTTCTTTTGGTATTTCATGCCTGTCTGCTTTTACATTGCCCCATCTACTTTCTTTTTCTCTCCATCTCTCTCTCCCTCTTTTCATCTGCCTGTTTTACACTCAGTGGTTCATCAGTATTGTTTGTTGTTGTCTTTCTTGTGTTCCAGGCTCGGCTGGTCTGGTCCTCTCCCTCAGCTCCTATGATCAGGTGACCATCCAGGAGCTGAAGCTGAGGAGCCCTTCTCCTGGCACCACCACCACCACCACCAGCTCAGCGTGCAGCTCCCGCGTCCAGTCCCCCAGCCCTGGCCCCAGCACTGGCACCTGTCCGCCCTTGAGCCCCCTGGCCGGCGAGGCCTTCCACTGGCCCGACGTCAGGGAGCTGCGCTCCAAGTACGCCCCCGGCCGGCCCGGCGGCGCCGCCGGCGTGAGCCGCAGCCACTCCACCCCGGATAAGATGACCATGCTGATGATGATGGCCGAGGGGGAGGAAGAGAGGTTGCGGAGGCCGCTGAGTCGCTCCAGCTCCAAGTCCAGCAGCTGCCTTTCCCTGGATGCCAGAGGCTCCCTGCCCGACGTCAGCTCTGCGGCCGCCGCCTGTGCCAGCTACGCCCCGGCTGGCGAGGACGCTGCTGGGGAGAGGCAGGACAAAAGAGTGGGGAGAGGCTCCAAGCTGTACCGGGTGAACTCTCTGGATCACGTCATGGGTACAATAGACCTTAATGAGCAGCCGCAGCAGAGCTTAGCGGACACACCCAGGGATGTACTTGGGTGCACTGAAGAGCACAGGCCCACGCAAGAGCACCAGGCTGCAGCTGCAGAAGCAGCCAGCGTGGCCTCAGCAGGACACGGAGGGGAGAAAGGGACCGAGACGAAGGCGGAGCAGAGCAAAAGGGAGGACAAGGTGCTGAACGGGGACTCTGAGGACAGGAGGTCGGCCCTGGAGCTGGAGGCGTGGAGGAGCCTGCGCAGGAGGGACTGGAGGACGTATGAAAGGTTCCAGAGCACTCACAGGTACTCCACCGGCTCCCTCCGGAGACTGGAGGCCAGCCAGCACAGCCTCGTCAAGAACCTCCGCGAGAAATTCCAAAGCCTCAGCTCATACACATAAAGTATAATTCCAACACATGGGGTTTGTATATAGTGTATGTCCTAGTGTCTGATCACTGGTCTGAGCATGCTCAGTGGAAGAGGAACTAAGCACCTGACGGATTATGGGAATTGGTACTATGTGTAAATAGGACTTGAGTCTGTTGAGCAGATTGGCCAGTAACTCAACTGTTGCTTGCCAGACTGACCGCTAATGCAGTTTGATTGGGCCAGAACAGTCCAGGCCTAAATCCTCATGGGATCAGGACCAGATCTGTGACGAATCAGAGCCAGATCCGAACCGGATCAGCGTGAACTGTTGTGCACAAAATAAGGAGCAGATCTAGGATCAGGTCAATTCCTGAGTTCACTACCACATCATGTATGTTATTGCTTATTTGTGGTAACCTTTTCCACATTACTATATATAGGGACTCGCTTTCCTTCATCTGTCTGAACACATCCTGCAGCATCTGGGAATCTGTTAAGGGATAAGAAAAGACTTTTAGCCTATAGTCCTATTTATCTTTCTGAAGGAGTTAGTCTTACTGAAACAGCTGTACATATGTTTATATCTGTATTCTCTTTACTTTTTATTCAAAAATATTGGTCTG
>JAVQKI010432792.1:0-10303 GCA_036025975.1 Nematalosa erebi | reverse complement strand
ATTTATGAATATTAACTCAAGTGTAATTTTATAAGCCCAATTAAAACCTTATATTTAGACTGAGTATTAAAATGGTCCTTTTGGCTAAGTGGCGCTCTCTTGGGCAACCACAATTGGAGTACAATTGCTTTGTGCTATTTGACATCACATGCAGGTTGTGTTCTAATTCAGACATGTCTTAGTGGCTATTGCTAAGTTCAAGATTTGTTTATACGAAGGAGGGTGCAACCATGCCTCATGTTAATGATAGCTGTATGGACACACACAACCTCTCCTAATTAATCAAAGCTAATGCAAAAATGGTTTTCCATTCTATGTCTCCTTTAAGTAGTTAAGATATGGGTGTACCTCTAACCCAAACTATCAATTTAATGGTGGCAATGTTCTGACAGAAACCAGAAACTCTGGACTTATACACCTATACCGTTGATATCCAGAGGTACCTTCAATGCAATTACTGTAGTAATTTGTAGTAATTTACTTAGGCAGTAAGGAAGACTGATTCATGTCTTGGCATTGAAGTGGCTACTTATTCTGTACTTTGGTCAGTGCATGATTGCGTTGTTTTTCTGTTTCAGTCTGTTGAGTGGCTCTTATCCAAGGCGGGAGGGGGGGCTGGGGGGTGCGTGACTACAGCTATTAAGGCCTTCTCTGCAGGAGCACCCATTTGGGTCCACGGCTCTTGCTACAGGGCCAGCTGCAGTTTTGTGGGACATTAGACTTTTATCCTTTCAAATGCAGGTCTGAGGTAGAGAAATGTTACATCTTCCAGAAATCTGCCAAACTCTGCAAGCCATCAATTCTCATTTTGCAGACACAATGCAGTTTCTGAAGGCTTGCCAGCCCTTATTCAACGCAGACCATCACTAAATTCACATCTGTGTTTTCATCTTTCCTCTTTTGTCGAGTAGTTATTCTCAATAACAATATAGCCTTTTTTTGCTTAGAAACAGACAGGCACCAAATAAACAAACATATATTACATAAACACGTACAGACTAAAATTATTTACCGTAAGCAATTCCAATACAGTGCCTCTTCAGTACAGTATATTACTTTACTCACAACAGATGCATGGCATATTATGGCACATTCATGTGAGTGTGGCAGAACCTTGAACTTTTGTTAGTCGCTAAAGAGTTAATGCCACAATACAACAGTTAATTGCTCATCATCTATTTGCTCATGGTTAAGCCTTGTGTATTAAGGGAGAAATCCTGCGTGAATTAATAATTGTATTCTTCAAGGCCACTAAGTGCTGTCTGTAGGATCAAGAACCAGAATATTTGATACAACAGGTATTGGTAGTTATTATTAACCGAATGGGCCATAGGAAAATGAAACTAAGTTCCTGTAAAAGTAAGTCACTGTGCCCCATTTGGTTAGTGTTAGTCGCTGATTTGCTATTTGGACGGTTCTGTGTCAAATTTCTCATTCTTTTCCCTACCTAAAACAGTCAGTGAATGTGGGCAATTGATTTACAGCAAATTTCTCCTTTAAATATAGCCTCCTTAGTGTGTTGCCATTATGCCTACTAGTTTATGTTGCTTGTGCATGTTAATCGAAGTGACAAAATGAATGATGTTTGATGTGAATTTCTGAACACATCCCGTTTTCCATCTGGTAGCCATGGTAGACTATAGATGTTAAACACATTAATTATGCAGGATTTAGCTTCAATGGTAGCTGTTTTCCTGTCTCTTCCTCACTTGAAACACTTTAAAAAAAAAGAAAAGACAAAAACATCCCTTTTACTTACAGGCTGGTAGTGATTGCCTCCAGTCACTTTATCCTACGTGGCCACAAACTCATTTTCTAAATAGCTGAAAGCACTATGGGGCTTATTTCAGTGTATCCTCCCACTGGTGTGTCCCTTCCAGGGAATTGCTGGATAACTTCATCTGCCATCAGAGTATGAGATTGTAATTAAATATGAGTGTGAGTGGAGTGGTTAACACTACCCACAACACACTTGGACCCTGCATACGCACACATACAGCACAAGGTCCACATGTAACTCATGCATTTTAAAGACTGCTTAGTGAGTAATAAGCCCACCCATAACTCTGTGAGTGTTAAAGACCAAATGGTCAGCTAAAATGCTATGTGCTATGCTTTGTGTTCCTGGATGAGAAGCCCTCTGTAAATGTTGAGTACTAATATGATATCTTTGGACCTTTCTTTGATAACTCTTAATGATCTGGCCACAGAGTCATAGACCATGAACAAACTTCAGACACAGGATGTCATCACGGCAGCCATCACCTCTGCTTGCATTTACAGTAAACAGTAAAAGGCAAAGTAGATGGCCACAGAGCATCAATTCTGAATCAGACATCATCAGAGAAGAATATTTCAGCTTAATGGAGTAAATCAACTTTGGGCTTTTATGCCCCCTGTTCCAGTCTCTCCCCTTTGAATGACGCTTGTCTGGGATTTCTATTAAAATTTAAAATGTCAGAGGCTGAACTACACAATGATCTATTTACATTTATACTCAGTGATGTCTTTCAGAGGCAAAATTATATATACAATGTCATGGAAAAGCACTTCCAGTGTTGGAAATGCCAAAATATCTCATCCACACATATAGGGGCTAAACAGCTCACCCCACCCCCCACCCCCTTTGATTATCAGAGGCATTGGACATACAGTATAAGGCCCTCTGCCGCTATAGGAGCAGGTGAGAATAGCCAGTGGCTGGCACTACATCCAAGCTCTCTCTTCTCTCACACTCTTATTTTGGAGCTCCTTCAAGAGCCAGCAGTTTGTTAAACCTCTGCAGCACGAGATGAGCAATAAATTGCTTCCGTGTTCCAGGGAAAATACACATAATGCAATACTGCACTAACATTATGTGACTAAAGGAACCCTCTTTTCCAAATAACTGAATTGCATCCCCCACCCCACCCCCCCATAACGTGCCTCACTAGGAGAAAAGAAAGATTAATGTGGTAAATAAGCTGGCCTATATTTAGACTCTTGGACTGTAAAAAAATGACTCATTGCTTTTCTTGGGTGTTATTCACAGTAATATTAAAAATGAAAGCAAAAAAGCTCTTATGGTTTCTTCAGCTTCCTTAAATTCTACGGTGCAACGGGTTGGAGAGTTTAAGTAAATGATTGCTGAGAGGGCCATATGGCCATGGACCATCTTCAGATGCAAGCTATAGCTCTAAGGGTCCTTTGGAAGAATCACTGCTCCTCAAAAAACTGATAAAATCGAATCAGCAGAGATTATCATTTCCTTGGTCTCAGAAACACCCCTATCTGTAGCTAGTCACAGTAGCTGTGGGGAAATCTCTGCGATAGAGGGGGATCTAATGTTCTCTATGCACGCAAAGATGATTTGAGTAAAGATAGGACTGATACTTCAAATGCCTGTGTCTGTCAACGTGTAGATAACTCTGCTTGGCCCTAGTGCCCCAATGACACAGCAGTTGTTTGAAATGATACACAACGTTAACTTGATGTAGTGATTGAGTGTGGGTTTTTTGCATGTTTTTTCCTCATTTAGTTTGGAATAAAAAATCTAAATATATGTTTTTTTCATTCAGTGAGAATTTCAAGACATTACTCTCTCTTTCATTTATACTTGCTCTCAAGCAACAAACAGCTTTACTCAGTTTTCAGAGTGGTTAGTGGTCTCTGGTGGCATGGAAATCTGTTAGAAACAACCCCAGGCAAAAAGGATTTGGGTATAAAAGACTCAAGTGTGTAGTTTTTGTTTTCATCTGCATTTTTCAGATGCTGCCAGCCACTTTACAGTCAGGCAGATGGCCATGGCATACTGGCTGTCTTGTCTTCAAACGCAGTGACCAAATAAAAAAGATCAAGTGGGGTCAAATGAGTCAGAAAATATCTGTGAAAAACATTGATGGACACAGAAACGGAATCAGATCTTGACCATATTCAGGCATTTGAAAGGAGATTATTTTATCCAAAACTTGAGGATGACAATGAAGGAAAAGAATGAGCTAATATGTCACACGGTAGACTTACTTACAAATATCTCACCCTCAACCCTAAAGGTGATGGGAAAACTGACTGTTTGAAGAGATTCAGTTTTTAAAGAGGAAAACATTTAAGACTGAACCCCCTCAGCTTTAGTCTATCCAAGAGCACAGAAATGTCCAAAATTTGACTTATTTTCTGACTGCCTTTAACACATTGAAGCATAAAGCACAGCTTAGAAAGGTAATGTGAAGTGCAAGGACAACTACTTTTATCAGGAATCTCATTCTGCTGGGCCACTGAAATAGTGTATTCGTTTTTCAAACCAGTACCTCCATGTTGACACTGGTAAAGATTCTTACTCTGTTCTGATGTGCCTAGACAAACAAATCCATTTTAATCTTCAAACACCATTAGCGATTTGACCATTTCTCAGAATGTTTTTGTTTATTCCTGTGAATGGTCTTGTATTATCAACATCTTGGTCACAGTGGAATTTATCTTGCCCCTTAATCTGTTTTGTCTCATTTCTGCCTGATGTTGTGGGTCACTATATTTTACTGATCTCATGATATTTATGTTGCCTGTCTGTGCTCCCCATCACTGTGGTTTTGAGATATTACCCACTTCACTGTTTCAGCACCTTTCCCACAAAAAAAAATGCAAAATTCAATAGACATTTTCATAGTCAGCAATTCTGTTAAGATATTTAAAATGCTGGCTACAGTGAAAGAGATGGATCTAACATGTGCCCAGAAGACAGAGGATGATTTATGAACTGGTTCGATGATCTAGTGCATGTTTACTTTATTTTACTATATTAAATCATTTGTGACACAGCAGAAATGTGTGACAGAATCAATACAGATTATGAATACCAATGTAAAGGGTTGTGGTTTCTGAGCACTTGATATAATGGGGAAAATATTTAATTGCATCCTTTATGCCAACTGTTCACTGCTTGTCCACTATATTATATTGTGGCATGCTCCCTTGACATCAAAGAAAGGACCAACCTCAGCAATGGGAGCAATCTCAAACCAAGAATGAAATGTCTGGTGGCTGGTGTGGGTAGCTATGAAGTTTTGAAAACATTTCACCTTTATGATTCAACCTGTCTGCGATATCACCTCAAGGTGAGATATTGATCTGAGGGCCATTCAGTGAGGTACTTAACCTGGGATGACCACAGTAAATAACAGAAGGCATCTCGCGCCACACATTTTCCCTCTGAGACCACCTGACTAACAACTGCAAGAAGAATGCAGTTTTTCTCAAATTTAAAATTTGTTGATTGTTGCAAATATTCCACGCATCCAACTCTTACAGCTCAATGATTTACCACTTGTATCTTGTATTTTCAAGTGACATATTCTCAGGGATAGAACATACATCGATGAAGTTTAACAAGGAATACGTCATATTTGTCCATACTTGCGCCTCATTCCAGTACTAATTCCAGGCTGTCCTCTTCTGTCCTACATAGTAGTTCCCCCCACCACCACAAGGGGCTAAGCATGCAGCGCCTAGCCGGGCAGTCTTTCCAAGAGGAAACTCCGGCACTTGAGTGTCAGCAGAGGGTAGGTAGAGTCTATTCGCCGCTGCAGTTCAGCTCATAGAGGAGCCTACCGAATTTGGAGAAGCACCTCCAGCTGAAAGGATCGCAGTCCCATCAATTAATAAATTCTGGCGGCTCTCCCTGCACAAGAGAGGTAAGAACTCAGTTTGCCTGTTGTTCACGGCAAAATACGGCTGGAAGTATATTCCTCTTTGACTTTTGCCTTTTCAGAAATTGTGATACACTTGTGGAGACCAAGTGAAATATAAATTGTTGTTACTGATGTTATTAATAGAGTGCCAAAATGAATTCTATCATGCGTGATTATGCATCTGCCTATCATTTGCGTACCGTCGCATGAGATTTTCATTAAAATACAGTTGTAACTTGTTGCCATCCGTAATTTCACACTCAAAGCATCTTTGCATTTAGCAACTCTTAGAGCGGCTACGGTATAGCTACAGTATACCATCTGTGTCTTCGCATTACTCTGAAGAGTTGTGCGTTACGGGGGTTTAGTTAGGTTTACTACTTGATGAGCCTTACAGAGCAGACATTTCATGGAATAATTTAAAAACTAAATTGAGCCGGAATGAAGCCCCTGATTAAATGTAGGCATGAGTAGTCCATAGTCTACAAGCATGAAATATTTTACGGATTCATAATGTCTATTATCGCCCTCAGATTCCATGCAGGGTCGGCAAATGTTATCTCTATTGGATTCACTGGGTATTTGTCGGCAGTTATGTTGGGGAATGTGATGTGAGTTTGGCAGCTTGAATGTTCGGAAGCGGAACTTGACTGGCGTCAGACCATAAATCACGTCGCGCACACAATCCCTTCGCCTTGCCAAACATCAGCTGCAATTCTTCTTATCAGTAGGCTACGACAGTAATTTGTCCGAGCTGTGCTAATGGTCACTGTGAGTCCAGTATTTATGAACAGTTTACCGGGGACTTTGGTTGATGCACTTTTACTTTGTTCGGGAAACAAGCATCCATTAATAAAATACCAAAGACTTCACAGTTACATTTGTTGCACATTCCAATACTAGTTAATGTTTTTCTGAATATTTTCATTCTGTCGGTTTGTCAATATGATATTTAAACAAACTAAATCTCGGATTGAATGTGAGAATGGTTTGTCTGCTGCCTTGCCTAGTCTGTTCGAATGCCCGATAGATCTAGAGCTGCTTGATGTCTGTTGTTTTTTGTGCTGTTATTTTACTGTATTTACACACGATTGATCACCCCATAAGTTACTTTCTTTTGCAAATGTTTCTTAATTTTTTTGGCACGACCTAGGTACTTTTATACGTTTAGAAAGCAGTTATTTACGTCAAATATGAGTTTTGGAATTCTATGAAGAAACACTTTGTTGTCTGTTGGTCATACAGTGTTTTACAGGAAAGGGGGAAAGGTCTTATTGAGTTAGATATTGTCATTGCTTCACTCTGAGGACCTTATCATTTCACATCTCTTTAATTTTAACTGCCATCTCTCTCATGGCCGTCTGAAGGTTTGGCCGTAACACGCTGGCTGACTCTGCCTGTCTGTGCAAGGGTGATTGACCATGGGGACTTTGCGTGTGTGTGTTTATGTGTGTATGTGTTGTGTTCTTACTCCCCACCCCCCCCACCCCCTCTCTCTCCTCCGCCCCTGTTGTGTGAACATTTTTTTGTTACTCTTGACTGTAGGGCTATATTCTCACATTAGGGATTACCACCCTGTGCCCTTGGTCTAGGTCAGAGGTGTCCCAGTGCAATTCCACAGGGTCTCAGTGTCCATGCGTTCTCACAGTAGACCATTACCCAGTGCTTTATTGGCCTTTGGAAACTCTCGGAAAGGGCCTCTCCACACAATCAATGCCTTTGATTATCCAATTAAAGACAGATGCTCAGTTAGAGGCAGACAGCACTGCAGCTCCTCGATCCCAGGATTAGACAACTCTAATGCAAATCCCATTGAAGGGATAGAAATTCAGCCGCATGTAAGGCACTCATATTTGATGAGGATTGCAGATGAACATGAGGATAGTTGTGTATTTACATTTTGTTGGTGCATGCTGTCCTAAATTTGTCCTCATATTCCTCCTCTTGTGCGGTGGTGACTGCCTCCCATTGTTGTCGGTGAGATGTGTGGTTAAAGTTAATGTGGAATGCAAAAGGATTGCTGACAATAACAGTGTGTTTATTGTACTACTACAAAGGTGTCTGTGGCATTTTCCTGTCTATATGACTAGTAGATGACTTACAATGACTCTCTGATTTTCTGGATGTGTGCGGTCGCTCAGAAGTTCCAAAGAGGCATTATTACCAAAGATCATTGGATACGGATCAAGATAGAACAACATGATATGTTACAATGGGAGCAAACAGGAATAGTTCCGGTCTGCATAAGTGGATATGTCACAATGTAAACTTTCAATGATCTTTTGTATCAGCACATGAGGGTTTGACACACACACACACACACACACACACACACACACACACACACACACACACAGCCCTTGTAAAATAGAACGTGGAACTTAACAAACATTTGTGCCTCTTGCTCTACTTTTGCTCTCTCTGTTATTACCTTCTGAAATGCAAAGCCTCTAATATGACATACAATAGTAGTACACTGTGGATGACACTAATTACCATTTGTGTCTTCGGGTAAACCTTTCCTGGGAGGGGAATGTGGGGGGTTTGTTGGGTGGAGGGGTGTTGGAAGGGGGTGGCCTAGGAACTCAGGAATTGATAGATGCTGGCTTGGGGGCAGTTAAGATGACAGATATGGGTTACAAATGAGCAAGGTTTTATGGCTCCTGGAAAGAAGACTATTAGGCTTTTTAATTGATCTGGGCCTGTGGTTAAGTTCACCCTCAGTGCTGCAGCCTCGCACCTGCCACTGAAGCCTTGGGTGTGTGAACCTTTCCTTAAATTATCCACGGTGTTGTACTCTCACACCTGCTTCATCCAGTGTCATCCCGAGGCCACTCAAGGCCTTTCCTTGTAGTTTTCATGAGAATTCATTAAGTGATGATGATGATTTTTCTTCCTCCCCCAGTTGTTGCTTTCCACACATTTTTTTTTAGTTGGGTCTAATGTCACGACTTATTTGACCAGAAGGCACAGCATGTCCGTGATGTGACCAGGAAAAGATTTTATTGGTGTGATTTTTTTTTTTTTTATCTCGATGTTACTGAAACAGTGGGGAAAAAAAAGCCTGACGGCTGTTTTACATCTCTGTCTCCATGCTAAATATTCACTGCACTCCTGCAAAAGGCAAGCAAAGCCATCCAGGAAAATTAAAAAGGAATAAATCTCCGTCAGAATGCACTCTCTCCCCTTTGCCTCCAGTCTATTGATTGCTATATTAGACTTGAGTTGGTGGGGAGCTAGTTAGTAAGTGCGGGGAGGCAGCTGAGCAGGTCTGTCATTATTCCCCTGTTATTCTCCTGCTGTATCTGTCATTGTTCCCCCTGCTATATTCAAAATGAGTGCAGATTTAATAACAGGATGGCATCCCTTCCTCCCTCTTTGCTCACTAGCCAGTGATTCACACAGCAAAGGGGGCCACAGTCGATGCTTTCCCTGTGTGGTTGATGTCATTAGCATTGAACAGCAAAGCATGTAGAAATTGGTGAGAGATCAATTTTACGTAGTATTGAGGAGTATGGTATTGCAAAATATTTTGGTCTGTCTACAGCATGTGGTCACTATCTGTAATGTTTTCAGAGCTGTTTGCTTCTCCCTATGTGTATGTATGTTCAAAGGCATTGTGAACTCAAACAGATGAATTAATGAATGCTTACATCAGGCTACATCAAAGGGAACTGGAATAAGCTTCTTTAAAACCATATGATCCACAGCAAGACAAACAGCAGTATTTAAATTAGGCAGCCTTCTTCTGGCTAGGTCCTGTCTTCTTCTGCAATGTTCTGTGTGTCTACAGCTGTGACAACACTCTTAGAGTCTCTCCTCTGACCCTGAATGATTTCATTTACAGATGTTTTGAATATGGTAGTGTCACAAAACTTTCGTTTGACATTGTGATGTTGACCAGTTGCAGTGTTGATTATTTAAAATTTGTATGTACACCAGTTATTAACTAAAAGCAGGGGTCTCTGAATGATGCTATGTTTGCATACTGTACATGGAAAGGAACATACTCCTGATGGCACACTGTTATCAATAGGCTTTTTCAAAGAAATTCCCCACAGTGTTATATACCACTGGAGAACCAAATATGTGGCATTTTGCTGCCATTATTGATATTGCCACCAAGAATGAAGAGGTGCTTGACAAAGTGCTCTTTAATAACTTCATCTGTTGTCCAGTGAAGCACAACCTGATTGTTCCTCAAGGCTACTTGTTTGCAACAAGTTTTATTCTCTGGACATTTTTCAAAGTGGTATTGATTGAATTGTATTGTTAAGGTTCGAATGGATAATTAATCCCATTTATCATATGGCTCTCTGAAATGGTGCAATGCTTTTGATGGGCCTTCTCAACGTTAGGAGGTCAGATTCAGTAAATCTGTATAATGACTGCTGCAGGCCGTTACTGACCAATGTCAATTGGAATGGATTTTGTGCTTCAGATTCACATCTTAATATCTCTTCAGTTCACGAGTAGTCATTGAGAACTATTTGTTTATTAGCTGAAGCTACAAATGAATGGGTAAAGATACAACGTGTGAAGTTGTTGTCCATTGTTCCCTGGATGATGTTCTTTTTGTGATAGGGTTCTGTTCTATTGCCTACAACCACAACAAAATCCAAAGGCACTTTTATTGAATT
>JAVQKI010432772.1:0-23179 GCA_036025975.1 Nematalosa erebi | reverse complement strand
AGAATTTTAGAAAAATATTCAAGACAAACGTTTACAAACTTGTTAAAGGCATACAGATAGCTGTGAATCATTCATGATTGAACAAAGAGTATGGTTCACAGAGGCTGCAGGGGGATTTGAATCTTTTCGTTCATTTTGGCTGGAAGAGTAGTTTCAACTGCGGGTTTAAAAATACATTCAATCTCTCCATAACCAGGCCAGATGAGTGGTTTAGAATAGAAACAAGCAAAAGCAGATGTAAGTGAGAGCTGACCTCAGGGTCATACACTAGAGGGCTTGTGGTCGGAGGCTTCAGTTGTTTGTCTTCCTCCCTGTCACTCTTTCCTTCCTTCCTCCTCTTCTTTTTCGTTTGAGTCGTCCTTTTTTTCTTTTTGTCTTGTCTATCAGTCTTGTGTCTGTCAGGTAAAGGGGTAGAGATGGTGCAAGGGTGAGGGTGGTCTGTTGGTTCCATGCCATTTATTCACTATCTATGTTCATCTGCCACTATATTGCTTTGTAATGCTGCTGCTGTGTAAAAAAAAAAAAAAATCCCTAAGGGAAACTGGGTCTCTGGATTTATCCAAATCTATGAATTTGTGAAATACACACAGCATAGTGAACTGAAGCAAACACTAACCCAGAGCAATGGGCTGGTGGTCGGGATTGAACCAGCAAATCTTCAGTTTAAAGCCCAAAGCCCAGTAGACCACGGCTGCCCCAATAATACTAAAACATTTTACTGCCTGTGATATGGACACACATCTGAATCGGTTATTGGAAGTGAATTATGTCAAAAACTTGAAATATGTGACCGTTTTCACCTTTGCACTCTCTGCCTTTTGATTTTCCTGGGCATCTTGATAGTGGACATATAGTGGTATACAGTACCTTGGTTCACCCAGACCTTCATTTTTTTCCCTCCTGCATACAAAGACAACATTAACATCAAACAATTCCATAGTGATGGAAAGGAGAAGTAGAAATCCAGTGTGGATCAATTCATAGCCCAAGGGCTGTCTGTACGAAAAAGAACCGGAAAATTCTATACAACATAGACCAAATAGCACACCGGCAGTTAATATTAACTGAATGGGGCATATGAAAATTAAACTGAAAGTGAGTTTCTGTGCCCCATTCAGGTAGTGTTAACTGGCAATTCAGTATTTGGCCTATGTTCAAATTTTCTCGTTCTTTTTCTTGCGTCCAGCATTCAGTGACCTTGAACGATAGTGCTATGAATTAATTCACACTGGATTTCTCCTTAAAGTTAACAACAACAAAAAAAAGATCAAGTAAACAGCAAAATCGTTTTAAAGACCTAAGTTTTGAGAACCTTTACCCAGTGTGTGCCTTCAGTTCCCATCACCAGAAGAGGGCAACATAGTCAAAGTTTAGTCTATTCACAAGTGTAACTTAGCCTTACTTTTAGCCAGACACTGAGCAAGTCTGATTTTCTGAGAAGTTTCCTAAATATGTTCACTTTTCCTTCTTTAAGACAGTTATGCAATTTCCCTTTAGTGAAGGGTGCCGTGCCCAGTTATGTGTTTATTTAGTTTCTGTCCATTGCATTCCTTCAGCACTTATGAAATACTTGGGTCTGACAAATACTTAAGTAACACAAGAAGTCTCTTCCTCCCTCTGGAACCCACTCTGGAATTCTGGGTATTGAGGAGGCTGCCTGGGACATCGAATCAGATGCAGGAAATTGAATGGCAGTAAAATATTGCTAGCTTCCTTTTCAACTGTTAAAAATAGATCCGGCTCGCTCACTGTCACTGGTTGAGCCACCCCTCAGGCCCAACCCCTATCTCAGCAGCCTGATTCTCACAGACTGCTTTGAAGCAGTGCAGTGAACAGTGTCCCTCACCTCCAGCCATCACTACTCTGCCCACCTATACCCTCTCTAAGCTCTGCTAATGGCTCCCCCTCCAACTGAGTTCTCTCACAAACAGGATGTCAGTTTAGCGCTGCCTCTGAGACGCCAGTAGTACAAGTGGTACCCACACCCTGTCCAGTTCATCCAGAAGCCTTGGGAGGTGGTGGTCTGCTTTGTGGTGGAAATGTCTCAATAACTCAACAGTCTTTAATGCATCCCTCTCGTTTTAAGAACGTTTTGCATTTCTCCTGCTGTAGTTGACATTCAAATTCTGAACAGAAAGCTGAAGGGCAAGTGAGAGGCAGCATGCGTTCGGAGGCATGTCTGAAGAGTGTGCGTGTGTGTGTGTGTCAGGGGTAGGGGGTTTGGGGCGGTAGTGGTGGTCTGTGAATGTCTGTGTGTTTGTCTGAGTCATGGAGTGTGCTATTCTAAGAAAGACTAAAAGGAAGTCTGTGCTTGGTCCTTCAGCCTTGGAGATAAGCTACCCTGTTTGATTTTGAACCCGTAGCTGTTTAGTTTTATCTTGGCTTTTATTGCGTATCAGTTATTCCTATCAGTTGAGCTGTAACTCTTATCAGTGGGAACTTGGACATTGACCCAAAGAGAATAAAACTAACATCATATACCCAAATGTCATTATTTAAATCCAGGTTTTTTTATTCTTGTCACGCATCTTGTCTGTTCTGACCTGTTGCTTTTGGCCACCAAGGCCACTATTTCCTGTTGATGCCCAGAGAACGGCTGATTCTTAAGCACGTGTCACAGGTCAGAGGATGTGTGTCGCTGTCACTTCCTCCCTTTCCCAGGTCTACACACCCCAGGCACACCCATCACTGACTGTCATAGATAGTACCACACACAGGAGATACACTATTGTTCACATGCTATTTTTTTCTCTTATTTTGGCATAGACTAGCTAGCAACCTCATATACCATATACAAGGCTACGACACACTATGTCTTATGTAAGGGCTTAAATAAAAAAACGACATCCCGCACCTGGCCCTGGGTCGTGTATTGACGCCCATGCAAAAGTGGAGAGCATGGCTTGAGTGGTTTGTAGGATGCTCTCAGTCACACCTAGTTAGACTATTATGTAATTGGAGTCCATGAGGAACTGAGACAAAATTAATAGGCCTCTGAGAGTCACAGCATGAATTTACTCAGACCACTTCACACTTGGTTTGCCGGTCACCACCGCAGACTGAAACTATAGGCTTTTTAGAGAAATTACCACAACCCCTCCATGTCAATCAAAAAATCATGTCACAGTAAGTTGTTTTGATCCTAGCTGCAGATTTTTTTGACAGGACACTGCCACCAATCCCAAATGACAATGGAGACAGGGGTCACAGACTTCAGAGTCATATTTGAGGGGTCACAGAGGTTACACACACATTTGTTCTCACACTTGTCAGTCAAACTTGTAGATTGTAACAGTGGCACAAGGTCCTATCCATCCCACCCAGTCCAGACAGACGTCCTACATAAACATTTAGTTCTCCCCTGCGGGGAGAAGCGGTGGGTATTTGTTTTTTTGTTTTGGTTAAAGATGTGAAGGAGCGCACAGGGAGGACTATGCCTGCCTGGCTGCCTCCCTATTGCACATCCAGGGGAAGCACAGTTCCTCCGGTGTTTACCATGGGAATGTGCAAGACAGGATGCTGAATCTTGGAGGAAGCCCTGACGGACAAGAGCCAGAAAGAGAAAGAGAGAGCGCCCACGAGTCAGATGGGGGCCCTGGGCCGAGGCGAAACATCAATTACGCTGCGGAGGCTGGCCTGGCAGTGGGAAGAGACCCTGACCCTCTCCATATCCCCAAGTCTCGGAGGAAATACGCAAACGCCGCCTGCTCAGCAACAGGTAACACCTCCTTACTCTCCCCCTCTCTCGCTCCCTCTCTCTCTCTTTCCCACTCGTTTACTCCCCTACACTCACTCTTCCTCTTGTTTTTACTGGACAGTCTGCAGCTGTGATCCTCATTTTTTACGAGTGTTTCATTGTCCTCTGTTCTACACTCTCTGGACTGGCCAACTTTCTCCCTCTTCACACAGGACCCGCTGAAGCACACGTGCAAGCTCTCTTCCCAAAGTGACTGACAGCCGGGGTGGAAGGACAGGCACAGCAGTGGACACCCAGTCAACATGATGGAGCTAAAGATTCAGTTGATCCCCACTGGGGAGATCATCTTGCCACCGGGGAAAAATGGAGAGAGCTACTGCCACAACTGCAAGGTCAGTCCAGCCATTAATATCTTTCTTAGAGTATTACACAAATGCATTAATACAGTGTTTTTAAAGGCCATGTGTCCACCTTTTAAAGGTGATAACGCAAAGACCTGTCAATAGATGGGCTCTAACCTCTGTGTGAAACAAAAGTGTGTGTATGTGTGAGTGTGTTCATGTAATACAGTGCATAAATGAATAGACAACGTTGTCTTTACTAGAACAGTAATGCTCTATTTTGATGCCACAATGACAAACAATAAACCCTTTAACACTGGCAATGCACAAACAAAATCTGGTTTTGCACTGTGTAACATTGTCACAGCTAGAAGCATTTCTTTTTTGTCTGTTTAAGATGATTTTGGCATCTGAGGTACATTAGAAAGCATTGTTTTAAATGGGTACCTATGTAAACTGATAAAAGAGGGAATTTCTACATTGTGCCTCTTTAACCAAGATATAGCATATTACCATTGCATGGACTGTGTTAGAGAGATGGCCTGCCCCTGTGTTGGGCTCCAGACAGAGGGAGAGAAATCAATTCCACCCTCGTTTGACTTTTTTTTTTTTCATGCTGGTTAGCCTGAGGTATTGAGTGCACAGTGGATCTTTAATGCTGGCAGTATGGATGAGAAGCATGTGAATGGCAACGTGATGCTGCCCGAAGAGATTTAAAGACTAACATATGATTTGAAGTCAGGCCGTATAAATGCTTGCTCTTATACATATAATGAATTGAACTCTGAGTTACTATCTCCACTGTTTCCTCATGGTGAGGACGACATATGACATAGAGGTGGGTCTGAGTGTAATAATAACACAATCTAAGGAATGCAGGATGTGGGCTTTCCCTGGCCCAGCAAGTCAAAATAACACAGATAGTGTTGAACTTTAGGAAATGTAAAGATACACAGCGTCCAAAATATTGTTTTAACTTACCTTCATATCTGCGATATGGCAGAGTGTTAGGCTAAGTCTCCTCTTCTGGGTTCAGCATTTTTAAATGGTATATGAGAAGTATCATTCATGCAAGGATGCCAGGTGGAAAATAACTAAAAGCAACTGCTTGTGTACTTCAATAGCCAGTTTTGTTGTGTAGGAGTTTCCATGGAGCAATCTACCATGGAGATAGCCTGGATACAGAGTAGATTTTTAAATGCTGTTCAGGGAGGGCCCTTAGATATCACAAGAAGCAGTATGCATACAGTATGTGCCATAACTGCCCATTTGATAACAGAAGATTGTTTTATGGATAATTAAGGACCAACAATTGTTATACAGTATGCCACATTAGCTAGCTGGTTCCATTTTGTAATGGCTTGGAAGGGAATGTGTCTGGAATGTACAGGAAACACTAAAATACAGGACTGGGATATTTTTATTAACATTCCTCTGAGGTCACATCACCCTGTGTGTGTGTGTGTGTGTGTGTGTATGAAAGAGAGAAGACAGAAGAGAGAAGAGAGAGGAGGGTGCTGGTGGAGGGGGTTGTGGTTGGTATGAGAGAGAGAAAGTGAGATTTGATTCATAGTAAGTTGTTATGGCACTGCCTCTTAAAGATAGTGTTGGTAAAATACAGTATAGCGGGTTAATCTGTGCAAATCCACGGCTGTTTAATGTGTGAGAACACCCATAAATGCCCACAGCCATGCAGTTTGTTAAGATGGAACACACCCTGAAGTCCAGCCTGCCTGTTCAACACTGCCGCGTCAACAGGATGCAACCTTTCCTCTCTGCTTAGCTCGGCTGTGCGAACACCATTAATGCAGGGCTTTGGTTTACATGCCGGGTGACAAGAACAAAGCTTTGGTAAAAAAATATTGATCACTCCACCCTGCGACAGTCATGGTGCTGTGTTACAGCGGTGCTCTATGTGAAGGTCACCTCAGAGGTCACCTCCATGAGAGAAGAGAGTCATAGCATTGATTAACCATTGATACCAGTAGAGAGTATTAACGATGGGGAAAAAAAGTCTCATGATCAGACATAATAACATAAAATTTGACATAAAATGTGTTTATAAATTTGTTTTAGAAAGTTGTTTTGTGTTTAATTTTCTTTCACATTAGATGTTCATTTCTCTTTAGGCCTCAGCATACAGTTGCAGTAGCAGATCGTGTCAGCAGGGGGTAATATAATGCAAGCACACCAGAATGATCACTAACTAGGTTGTGTTCAAAGTGTTGGGGTTGCTTATCCATGGTCTTCTTTAAATAAGTGATAGATCGTAGATAGATCAGCCTAGAACACAATAAAATAGCTAAACATACCTTCCCATGACTTCACAGCAATGACTCACCTACAGATACGACTTTAAACTAGATATTTTATTCAGCCTTATTTTTTTTATTTTATTTCTATGACAAATAAGACAAACAGAGCCACAGACCTGACACTATATGGCGAAGCGAGCTATTAAGTAGCACAGTCTCAGATCTCTCAGAGTGACAGCTACGCTGCCACAAAATAGAAATATTGTTTGCAAATAATAGGCTACAACATCACTCAAATTCCAGTTACAAACATTTTGAGCTCATCTCGTATTTACCTACCCTACAAGAATAGCTTTCGATGGTCTCGATATCACAACGTGGATTGGGTTGAAAAACTTCCTGGTATTAGTTTGTGTCGTAGGCAATGTTTGAAGGGAGGGAGGGGTGATAATGTGAACAGTTGTTAAACGACAGAGAGTGTGGTCCAAGCTCCAAAAGTAAAGAATTAGGTTACTTCACTATAAAGCGTGAGTATAATAGCACTGCCACGTTTTTTATGCTGGTGCAATACGACATTTTTATAAATACCGAGGAAACTGCTGAGCAAAGACTTTCCTGTCAAAATTAAAGTGTGATTTATTAACCCAAGCTGTCATTTTTCGTGGACTTGCCTCCTTGGTTAAGTGCTATGAGGGAAGGAGTGTAGGATAGCCTAAGCGAAGGACTCAGTGTTGGGACTATCCACAAGTCTCAGAGGACCGTCTGAAGGACAGCACCACAGGATTAATATTACAGTTCTACGTACTTAAGGAAATTCGGCGTATGAATGTTGTTTTTAAACGTCTACCGGTGAAGAGCATTTGTAATTTGGGAGAAGCACATTTGTCGTGCTTACAGCAGAACTTTAAAAGGTAGGTCTCACGAAAACCTTTGCGAATGTCTCATTCCTCCATGACATGCTGTGACACGCTCCAGGATCTTATATCCCTCTCAGGGCGTTTCAGAAGTTTGCACCTACGATTTTACAACATTATGGTGACCGACGGAGTGTATTAAGATGAAGCCCATGTCAAGTTCTTTCACAAAGATACAATGATTGTGCATAACATGCGAACATTGCATTGCCATAGTTTGAATGACGGGCTGATGTTTTGAAGAATAGGCTCTACCATTCGTATGTGTCTAACTTAATTTACGTCTCGTGTAGGCTAAAGGTCGCCTTTGTAAATTTAATTAATTTCAGTGTTCAGACTGTAGACTAGCCTACTGAAAGTTTAAGTTACCACATAACTTGGAGCGCATTTTGACAAGTTCTTCGGTGACTGAGCTTGTCAGCTTAATGTAGTGGGTGTGTGTATCTACACATAACTGAATGAACCAAAGATTCTAGAGCGCTACGCTCTAGAATCTTTGGAATGAACGGCACCTTCTTGAATATTGGACAAAATCGAGAATGTGAGTGAGTGCCGATAAACGATTCTAGCTTGTCTTCGATATCTGTCTTTCTGGCATCTTTTCATCCCGTGCTAACACTTGAACTTTTATTTTCATCAAACCAGTTAAATTAGGCTATGGCCTCACGGCCAGTCGGTGACTTGAATCGAGGGAATGCATCAGGTTTTTTTTTTTTTAAGAAAAGCTTCCTTTTGGGTGGTTGGGGGTCACCTTTAAGTTTGTAGAATTACTTTAACCTCTCCACATCTGAATGTATGGAAGTCAGCCCATTCAATGAAAGAGCAGGCTAGCCTGTTCTTGAGTGGACCTGCGGACCCCTCCCCTTCTGTCACAGTCAAACATGTGCTGAAAGCACGTCACATTTGTAAAGCGCAGTGGATGTTTTAGTGATGGATAGAGTTGTACGCCCATCCATAATTAACATATAAGCACAGGGGAAAATGCAAAAACAAGTCTTTCACGGAAGGCTCTGTCATCTGCTTGGGGTTAACCAAAGCCACTGGCAGTGACATATCAAGGGCATTTTGAGGTCGTGTCCTATCTCCCACCCAGCTTGCCACATTACTGATGTTTTGATACTGTTGATGTTGATGTTGGTGTTGAGGTTAGTTCAAGGATGTGCTGGTCTTGTTTGTCGCCTCATGCTGTCAGCAGCTAATTTTGATCCGCAATCAATGTTGGCTCAGTCAAATAATGTGTCTGTTGCTGTTGTTTACTAATTGAGTTTGAGCTAAATGGAACAGTTTGTCAATAGACTTTTCCATAACAGAATGACATGCATTGGAATCCATGGACTGTGGACAACCACTTTTACATAATGACATTTAGATGCTTGCAAGACTGATAGTATGTAGTTCCAGTCAAATTCTGGTTTTGGTTGCTGAAAAAAGGGGTTGTGCTGGGCTGAGCTTTTTTCCAGCTGTTTCTAAAGTGTTTGGAATCTTTTGAGATCTCATAGCAGAGTCAGTTTCAAGTTTGTCGCAGACTTCAGGAAAGGTCAGGGGAACCTAAAATGATCTTGGTTTGGTTTTACAGTGTTTCAGCCGTGCTTCTGTCATAGAATGCCTTTTCAAGAAAATAAATATCTCCAGTTGTCCTGTTATGTAATGTACAAATGGACTTGCTGTCTTACTGTTGAGGACATGGGTGGCTCTGTAAACCTTAACCTCTCTATTGCCCTGTCAAAGCAGCTGTCAAAGCTTTTTGGTGGTCTCGAGAGATTTCAGACAGGACACACCTGGCTGCTGTCTCTCTTTCTGACAGGAAACTGCCTCGATCTACTCACCATTTTGCCAGAATTGGTTTCTCAACTGCTTGCTTTGTGTCTAATCTCTCTGGAGTCATCTAATTTGTACCCACCAAAACCAGCCAGCAGCCAATGACATAAAGACAAAAGCAATTACACAATTGCAAGACAAGATGATGAATGTTATCTTGAAATAAAGCATGAGAATAGCAGACAGGATGCAAGAGTGTGTTGTAGCGTTAGAATATGGGGGGTATGGACATGCTTGGTGTACAGTCTGTACTACAGGCAAGACTAGGTGTTTACAGAAAGGCTGGGCAAAGCATAGGGGAGATATGGGCATCAGAGGGTGAAAAAGTGGACGTGGATGTGTGTGTGTGTTTGTGTGCGTGTTTGCTTGTGCTTGTGTGAGTGTGTTTGTGTGCGCGCACGCCTACGTTCCTGGGAAAGGCACATTCGTCCTTGTGCCCTGTGGTGAGTCACAGGCTTGCTGCAGGATAGGCAGTTTGACTCCATTTAGCTGCGGCTTTTCCACTCAGTTTCCCACTGAAGAAAGGGCCCCACCCTTGGTCTTGGTCCCACTCCGTATCAAGGGGATGAGAGGGGGAAAAAAGAACTGGGACTCTGTGTGTGAGTGTGTGTGAGTGTGTGTGTATGTGAGTGTCTGTGTGTGTGTGTGTGTGAGTGTCTGTGTGTGTGTGTGTGAGTGTGTGTGTATGTGAGTGTGTGTGTATGCACACTTTCAGCACAGCAGTGTCGTGTCTAGTGGGCATTCTGTGTCACACTCCATGAGCCGTGCCATTGCAACCCCACTGTGGATGATGCTAAGTGAATTTGTTGTGCGGTTGCTCTTGCATTCACACACACACACACACACACACATGCATGCACAGTAAACACACTCAGCTTCATCCAACTTGTGCTTAGAACTTTTGTACTTCCCTGTTTTATTCTTTCTGGCCTTGCTTTGAGAAGCTGAGGGGCTAGTCAATTTGTTTGTAAAATTGGAAACTGTTTGGGCAGCATTCAGACAAGACAATGGCTCCATCATCCTGTAATATTCCTTCCTTATGACCCCTCATGAGCTCAGAGAGTGTCCCCACAGGAATGGGATTGACCATCCCTCCATCAATAAAACCTCAGCTCATGTTTTATTTGCATAACCATAGAGTGCCAGCACTTATTTTTTTGTTACTATAATCAGACATCAGTTCAGTAGCACAGTAATAGGCAGTAGGCGATTGCAAGGAAGAGTCATTGGAAATATCAGAGAGACATCTCTGTGTGGTGAGCAGCCAAGTAGATTGCTATATTGTATGGTGGTTTGGTTTGCTTTTTTGTCTCTCTAAGTTAACTTTGGGCTATTACGTTGCAGCCTCTCTGTACCATTGGGATGGAGAAGGTAGGTGTATGGAGAGAAAGTCAATCTTTTTACACCCCCTACTGTCCCCATACCCATGTTCCCATGAAAACGTGTGAACTTATCCCTTTCCACTTTGTGCCTTTATCACATACGCTCATATCAACCTGAACCCTGCTTTCACTCCCACTCTCTCCCTCATGTGTAAATCACCCTTCTGTGCTAAGAGATGTCTCAGGGTGTGTGGTAACAATTCCTCTCCCCCTCCTGATGTTTCTGATTATGCACATACCATGACATCCATGACCCTGCCTGTTGAGTGCGAAAGACGCCTGCATGGCAAAGTTCATAGGCTTTCCCCATTTTTTTTTTTTTTGTCCATATCTGTCTTTCTAAAGCAGAAGGCACTGACTCTGACTGCCTGCCCACACCACCCATTCACACAGCCCCCCCCCTTCACAGACCTTGTGGATGTTAACCTTTAACCAGGCAGGCTCTGTGCCAGCGATAAGCACTGCAATGCTGACCAGGTGTGGCCTGGCTTCCACCTCGCTCCAATGAAATGAAGTGAGTGAGTAGGGAAGGGCGAGAGAGACATGCTTCTGGGGAGTGAAAGTGTCTTGGCTGTCAGCCCTAGGTGGATGATGGGAAGGAGACTGTGTGTCTTCAGGTGGTGGTGGTGGTGGTGGTGGCACTGGCGTCTCCCTTGACTGACTGACAGGAACGGGGATCATGCCCAAGTGTTGCTGCACTGCAGGGCCCAACTATGTGAGCTGCGTGGAGCCGGCGAGATAAACGTCACAGTTGTGCAACAGACCATTAGGCAAACTGATCTTGCAAAACAGGACAGCAAGGAGAGTAGGATAGAACCCAGACAAAAGGAGAAAATTCCACTGCCTGCTCTCTGGTTTTGTGTCCCTCAGCAGCTGAACAGCTGTGGGTTATAGATCCACAAGTGGACTGCAGACCTGCTATATTTAATGTTATTCATAACTAGAGTGAGGTCAATTTATAGAGGCTAAATTGAATACAGACTCCAGACATGGATCTTGTGACCGCTGTCTGCTGTCAAATGTTTTTGTGAAAGATGTGCTTTGTGTTAGTCTTGAGTGTGCTATTATACTGATAATCAAGCACATTCTTTCAGCTTACTAGGCATTTCTAAGAAAATTGTCAGTTTCTGCTCACAGTGTAGGGGGGGAATTTGTACTGTCTGACCAGAATAGTTTTCTGTCATTTGCTCAGGTTATAGCTTGCATTCTAAGCTCGGTTAGCTCATTCACAGTGACCTTTTAAGGAGTGCAGGTAATGGAATGCTAACTGTCAGAGCTATAACTACCCTGATACCGTAGTGAAGATAAGCAGGGTATGCATAAACCAGGGTTTTTTTGGCTCTCTTCTTTACCCCTATGTGCAACTCCCACACCAACACCATTAATCTTACAAAGCAGATTGGGGCCCTGCCTGCACTTGAGACATAGATGAACAACAGACTGGAATCTCTAGCTTAGAGGATGCCATACATCTACCATGAATTAAGGGTACATGCTGGCTTACAAGTTCCTCACAGACACCTCATACCCATTCTCTCTCTCTCTCTCTCTCTCTCTCTCTCTCTCTCTCTCTCTCTCTCTCTCTCTGCCCACCTCAGTATATGAGGCTATCAGGAGCATCTTCAATTTTGCCCCACTGGGCTTTATCATTGAGTAATTGGTTATTTTAAATGAGTGGGTGTGGTGACACCCTGGCCTGCTCAAACTGCTGTTGTTATGTAATAGAGCGCCTTAAAGTCATCAGTGGATAATAATCACCCCGTGATCTGCCTACTGAGAGACATTTCTCTGTGTCTCTGTTTGTGTGTGTGTGTGTGTGCATACATGTGTGTGCATCTGTCTGCGTAAACAAGGCCAGAAGCAGATGCATTGTGTTCAGCTTAACCCTATGACGATTCCATGTTTGTGCAACAGTTGTGTTGTGCAAAATAATTGCTGTGATGTTGTAATGTGGCTGTAAGTGCGTGCTCTCGTTACGCCTAGTTGAATGTCTTGTGGTACCGTAGCAGCCCATATCTCCTCCCTTCAAGAATTCCTTTGGGAGTCATCTGCCATATTTCACTGAAAGCTGCACAGCAATCTCTCAGCATCACTCATAGTAAAGCATGAAGTGATTATGACATGCTGGGATTTTCCAGCCATGGATTGAAACCACTCGTCATCTAAATTTGTCCCGATTTGGTTTTGAATAATTTGAAAATTCCAGCCCTTCCTCCAATGGGACAGGCCCTCTGAGTATGTCTTTGTTGTAGTAAAACAGTGACCATTTCCTCTGTATTTTGCTTGTAACCAGTTACTCTCACTGAAAGCTGACTTTGACCTCAAGCACTATTGGCTACTCAGCAACCCGCTGAGCCAGAGAGATGTGTCTTTGTGGGTCCTTGGACACAGTCAAAGGCATTTCCACTGGACGTAGTAGACACACACAGCACACACACACACTAGCCAAAACACACATCTTTAATCTCGAAATAGAATAATTAAGCTAACAATAGCTCACTTCTGAAAGCTTCTGTGTGGTGCAGTGGCATATGCCCATTCATCTGTGGGTGTGTATCTTGGATGATCAATTGACGAAACCTGGAAATGGGAGTAGGAGACTTGGCAGTTATGCGTGTAATTGAATATTCTGTATTTTGACTAGAACAGTGGGGTTGTTTCCCCGTGCAAATCAGTTGAAGAAGGATGACCAGTGTAAACAGGAAAGGCCCATGGTGGACATTTGGCAGCATCATAAATGTCTTTTGCAAGCCACTTCCAATGACTGTGCTATGTAAACAGAGATAGTGTGTCTAATCCCACATTGACAGCACAGTACCTTTCTTTTTCCTAGCAAGACATTACCCTCACTGTTAGGCCTATAGCCTCATTATACCAACAGTATGTTTCCACTTACTGAAAGGACATTTCTGAACCTCTAGAGTGAAAGAGAGGAGAATGGGGGAAAAAAAGAATAGAGGAGGATTTCTGGAGAATCCAAATGGAATGGGAAGCAAAGTGATCGAGAGAGGAGAGAACAGGAAGTGGTGAGCTGGTGTCATCCCACCATCTTCCTTCCCAGTCGGCAGAGGAGTGGAACATGCCGTCGAGCTGAGTAGTGCAGTGCTGTGGGAACCCCCTGCCCTGCACGCTGCTGCCTGACCTGCCCTTATAAGGCCTGCAGGGTATTAATACGCCTGTGAGGAGGAGGAGGAAGAGAAGACGGCAGAGTTAGCGAGGGAGGGAGAGAGGGATGGCTGCCAGCCCACAGCTGCTACAGCAGTGTGAGGCTCCAGTCCGCCCCCCCCCTCCCCCCTCCTCCCCACCCCACCCTCACCCCCCGCCACCAAACCCAGAGGACTAAAATCCACTGGAGGGGGATGATAGTGGTGCTGGTGGCATTGTGTGTCTGTATGTGTGGAGGGTTAGGGGAAGGGCAAAGGCTTGACGGGCTGCTGGGATTGGGGAACGTAAAATGCTTGGAGTTCTTTGCGTGTCCCATCTTGCTCCCTGATCGGTGCACCCCCTATCGCTGACCATAATAGATTAGGGCTTAGGGGCCCTTGAGTGAATGCATAGCACCCAGTGCTACTTCTCCCCACCTCAGATTTTTTTGGTTGGCTGTAAATCTAAAAATCTAGAATCTTTTGTGCGGCCCTTTGTGTGCAAGGCAATTATAGGCAACTGCAAAATATAGTATGATCTGATCAAGGAATAGTTGAGGTATTTGTTGCCTTATCTAATGAAACTCGGCTCATTGAAACTCATATGGATGTCTTTTCACTTCTTGTATGAAGTACGTTTTCATGATTGCCTGAAAGTATGCAGAGATCAAACAAGTGGTTGTTTACATATCACAGGGTGTATGCCAATTGAAAGACCGAAAAGCATACACTGTCGTTTTGTACTATTATAGGTTCGCTTAGTGCTAAACTTGAATTTGCAGAATTTGATGTTCTCAGCAACCACTTGATCTAGCAGACAGAGCCCGTTGCTAAATCAGATGTTTCCAGTGCCAGCAATGAAAGCCTCGACATCCGTCCTGAATAAACTATGGCTGAGGCTTTAAAGAATATATACATTCGCATTATCTCAATCTATCATTATCGTAACCTATCCAGATAAGTCTCCACAGTTTGTTGTCATTGGGTCTTTACACTTACACTAAATGTATATTTAGCCAAGGTTGGCAAGGCAAGGCAAGTTTATTTATATAGCGCATTTCATACACAGAGCCAGTTCAATGTGCTTTACAAGGATAAGGCAAAGAACGATGAATAATAAAAAAAAATTAAATTACATTCAAACATTTTCGTGAAAAAAAGAAAACAAAATAGATCAAATAAACAAAAAAATGGAAAGATGATTGAAAAATGAAACACATAATTTTTAGAGAAATAAGCAGCTATAGACCACTGATGCAGTGCCAAGCTGGCCTTTACAATATGTGCAGTCAAGATGAATTTAAGACCACCCTGGACTCTCTCTCTCTCTCTCTGTCTCTCCCCCTCTCTTTGGGGGGTTTCCATCATTTCCTCGCTAGCTATATAGCATCAGTTCAACGATTCATCAATAACACCTTTTCAAGGCGGATTAGTTGGATCGAAGCAATCAAGTAATTGGTGGTTCCCCCGCCAATGAAAAGTCTCCCTCGCTGCACATATGCCAGCAGAGGTAATTGAGTAAAACTCGGGCCGTCAGATATAATCGCTTTATGGAACACTTAAGGAAATTCTGGAGAAACCAGAATGCTGGCTAGGCAGAAAAAAAGACGTGGCATCTGCAAGAGTGAAAAGCTATATGGTTTGTGTGTGTGTGTGTGCGTGTACGTTGTCCCTGTTTGCATTTTCTTACACATTCCTCCTCCCTCCTCTCAAGTCAGTGCTGTTAGAGCAATTGATTACCCTGGGATTCCAGTCACAGGCATTTGACAAACAGTGTTCGATTAAAAAGGGGTGTGGATTGCCTTCTCGCCCAATCTCAATAAGCCAGGGAAGGGTCTGTGTATGCATTGAGTCACTCTCTGCTGTGTCTGGAAACTTCTCACTTCTGAAAAAGGACTATACCGGTTTAACATAGAGAAGCAGACACTCACACTCCAGTGGGAGTGGGTGATTCACCAAACCCAGTGGCTTGAGGCGGGGGGGGTGGTCAGTGCAGCCACAGTAGAGAGACAGTCAGAGGCGAGAGGCAGAGGTCACACATAACAGGAACAGATCTCGTATGACTCGGTGACTCTCAGGGTTACAGCAGGCCCAATGTTACATCATAACCTCATACATGTCATATCCTTCTCTCGCCTGCGTTGTGGCCTGGGGCTTTCCCTATCTCAGCTCGTCTAATTTCAGCCTCCATCCATTTCTGGTTCTTCTCCTTCTACTTGCAGCGCTCCCTCTCGCTCTCTTTCTCAGCCGGCTCTTTTCCACCCACATGGCTGACATTCTTCTGCCATGACATCACCGCTCAACTCGAACTCTCCTGACTTCCCTCTGTTTTTTCTGCCCTTTCTTTTCTCCCCCTCCCTCCTCTTTTCTGCCCATTCTTTTCTCTCTCCTTTATTTGACTGTATGGGCAATTCAACTCTTGTGCACATGTGGTCTCTTTCTTTCCTTAATGTCCCCCATGATCCTCTCTGTTCATCTGACATATCGGACATCCGGGACTTTTTTCTATTCATTCTTTAACACACTCTTCTACCTCCTCATCAGTCTCATACAGCTATGAATGCTCTGATGTTATAGCACTCAGATCAGATTGTTTGAATTACACCGTTAGTCATGTTTTGTCTTCCTCTCAAGGACTGTGTACAATGGAGTTGTGTGGGCAGACAGGAGAAGTGCAGGAGCCTGGCTCTGTGAGTCCAGCTGCTGGGACGGTGATGTCGGAGCTGCAGTCGATCAGTCTTGAGGACTATGACTCTAGCAAACATCCTGGACCCTGTGCTCTGGTGATTACTTAGCAACGCTGAGTCGCTCCTCCCTCAAAGGTTCCCAGAAAGCTATGAATTTCCTCTGTTTTTCTTCGGGATCAAGTTACTCTGCTGAGGTGCCGAGCTGAATCCCTTAAGAATCAAACACTGGGCCTTTAAGGGTGGAGAGTTTTCTACGTCTCTCCTTATGACTGGGCTGGACCTTACTGTAGGCTCTGTGGAAGAGTGTGGTTAGATGATGGCTGGTCTATCACCACAGTCAGTCAGTCCTGTCTGCAGAGCTGTCTGCTAATCTCCGTAGCAGTTTCACCTCAAAACTCAATGACTGCATCCACTGATGAGTATTTGGTGTATGCCCTATTGCCACCCTCCACTTTGCTAAATTACTAATGACTGAACAACTTTTATTTTTTTTTAGATTAGAGTGTGGTTAAACGTCACAGATTAAGTGGAGAAGGATAAGCCATAATCCCCTTGGCAGCACCCAGAGGTGCTTTGCACACTGGGTGGTTTCTAGACAATACGATACTGGCCTTGCCAGAGCTTCCTCCAGTTCCTCTTGGGCACAGAGGGGAGAACCACAACACCTGACCAGGCCTGAGCTGTTAATGTCCCTGAGCTGCCTAAACTCTCCAACAGTGACACTCACAGCCATACAAACAGCCACAAATAGCCCAGCTAGAGGGAGAGAGGCAGAGAGAGACACCATGCGGGTATATTTAGACGCTGAGGGAACGCAGAGAGTGGTGAGGGGGAGGGCTTAAGACAGGGGTGCAAGAGAAGAGTGGAGGGAGAAACAGTGGAGTCAGAGGAAGAGTGCAGTCTGAAAGATTAAGTGCCTTTGTAGTGGTCCCACACGCTACTTGAATTTCCAAATGTCTCTGTCTGTCTGCCCTTTTGCAAATGCTTCCAATCTGACAACAAGGACCAAACATGCCTATGCATAAAGGTGTGTTCTTAGTCATGGGTCTATACATGGGAAGTTTTATATGGGCATGGATTTCATACTCTGCAGCGGCCTGCTGGCCCTCCATGGCAGTGCCGCATGGGAGTTGTGACGGAGGCAGACAAAGTGCAAATCTGTCCAGCAATCATTCACTGCGCTCCAGCACAGGGCTCCAAGCGAGGAGAGATTAAGTGAGTGAGAGTATGATAGCCATGGAGCGTGCAGATATGACAGCACCACCAGTGCAGGCTGTGCACCTATAATCCTATCAGCCTATTCTTAGACATTAACCAGAACAGACAGGGTCCCATAACATGCTGTGCGTGTCCTATTAAATTTGCGTCATGGCTCTCACAGGAAGCTTTGGATGGGGGAAGATGATGGGGGCTGGTGGAAATCTGGGAGTATGGGTGTATATTGTATATTGTGTGTGTGTGTGTGTGTGTGTGTGTGTGTGTGTGTGTGTGTGTGTGTGTGTGTATGTGTGCGTGTGAAAGTGTGTGAAGGAGAGAGAGGATCCCAGAAAGGAAGGAGACATGGTGCTGTATGTGAAAGAGGAAGTATGTAAAAAAAATACACAAAACATTTTAAGATGGGTAAAAGGGACCAGCCCATGCAAAGAGGACAGAAAATACTAAAAAATACCAGTAGCACTGTCTGCTTTCTCATAGAGTCTTCCCATGACATATATACAAAATTAGGGGGGAAATGAAGGTGCTTTTCCTTACAATGGGAAAGTCAGATAGTGCTTCCCAAGTGTATAGTGCATGAGGATTGACTAATGGGTGTTTAGATGTGTTTGATGATGCCTTGCATTGCAGTTCATCTGATTCTCCTTGTGCTTGGATCTGTTGTTGGCCCTGTCAGTAGAGTACCTCGCAAGTGTCTGGCACAGTTCACTACTATTAAGCCTCTTTCAAGGTGTCCTAAATTGACAAGGGGAGAGAGAGAGAGAGAGAAAGAGAGAGATGCTGAGATGGAGAGAGAGATATCTTACTCTGTCCCCAGTCCCAGTGGCCTGATTGTCCTATAGTTGTCTGATCAAGGCTTAGCAGTGATAAGGTCTGATTGCCCAACACAAAAGGAAGGCCAAGGCTGAGACTGGCAACTGGCGACTATAAAAAGGAGATCTGATCAGAGTGCTGGCCTAAGCCAAAACAAATATGCAGCTGTACCACTTAGCACTGTCCGGGTTTGTTTACATGGTTGTCATGCCAGCCAGGCGGCGAGTTTTTGTTTGTTCCTAACAAAGGGGGTATATTGCTGCCTGGGCATAAAAGATGATTCTTCAGTCAGAGATGCTCCCTGTGTCACACACACACACACACACTTTGTCTCTCTCTCTCTCTCTCTCTCTCTCTCTCTCTCTCTCTCTCCTCTCTCTCTCTCTCTCATACACACACGCACACACACACACACACACACACAGAGTGAGAGTGAGAGTGAGAGGTGGAGGAAGAGAACAAGAGCTTTGCTCTTGCCTCAGCCCATTTGTCTGGATGTCTTGTTTCTTATTTGTCTGTCTTATTTTCAGCCTTCCCCCTATGTGTGAGTTGGCCCAGTGATGCCAGTTTTCCCAGAGAAAGCGGAGAGGGAGAGAGTGAGGGAGAGAGGAAAAGAAAGAGAAAATCACACCGTCTGGAAAACATTACTCAGATTCTTGCAGGCGGGGGCTCTGGTTATACTGGGCAAATGTAGAGCAAAAAAAAGAGAAGAAAAAAAGAGTGGAGAGTGGAGAGAGAGAGAAAAGGAGAGAGAAGACGGGAAAAGAGGCGAAGTGAGAGAAGGCATTAGCATCCATTTGACACATTAACATTCAGCAGCATTCAAATTATGTTTTTCCGAAATTCACACAGAGAGTATTGAACTTCACAAAAGCCTCGGCACTGGTTTGAATCCTCGCTTCACCCCTTTGACTTCATCCCTTCGCCTTCACTGCGGTCACCTGGAGGCATTAGCAGCGCCCAGTAGATGGCGCCACTCTGCCTCTGCGGGGTTAACGGAGGTGACCTTGGCACGGAGCTTTACCTGCACTTGGACAGGACAGGTGGCGTGTGTGTGTGTGTGTGTGTGTGTGTGTGTGTGTGTGTGTGTGTGTGTGTGTGGTGTGCTGAGCCAAGCAGGGTGGGCAGGAACTGGGGGGGTGTGTCCTGCACACACACACACACACACATACATACATGACCTCACACGTTAACCCCATCGTTTCCTCATTTGGCAGCTCCTCCCTGCAACCAGTTGCTCAGGACAGCGGGCCGTACCCAAGCTGAGCTGCTGCCTGCTGCACTGATGTCATCACATACACACACACACACACACACACACACATGCATACTGTACATACGCCCAAACTCTCTGAGAGCCTTCTGTCTGCAGCCTGGCCTGGGCTAGACATTACCTAAGGAACACCCCACTAATTATTCACAGAATTGCTCTTCTCAAGCTTCAAGTCGTCGCCTGTCCTGCACTGCTTGGATGCATGGCAGACGAGAGCTCTTATCCACTGCTGCACGGAGGGAGAGAAGTAGAGACCTGGGTAGTAGACACCCCCCCCACACACACATACACACACACACACACACACACACACACACACACATTCACACACAACTGACTGGACTGGAGTTATTGGGTCATGTGGCAGTAGTATTTATTTCAACTGTAAATCGACTGGTCACTGGTTGCTTCGAGTGTTGGCAGTGCAGCAGATGTGATGGCATGAGCCAAACCCCTGACGCACTTACTTCCCAGTCACTACATTTATGGAGGGGGAATCCCGTGGAGACTGAGACTGCCTGAGTTTGCAGAACCAGAGGAAGAAGGGAGGGAGGCTGATGGGATGGCTCGGCAGTGATTTTTATTTGGACATATTTGATATTCTCTCAGAGATACTGACACGTCTGTTAATCGCCCCTGCCCCAGTCTCAGCTATCCTGCCTCCCCTGAAGGAAAGAGAAAAAATGTGCACCCTTTTCTTCTTTCTCTAGACGTGGTAGTTGTGTCCAGATGTGAGTGTCTGTGTGTGTGTGTGTGTGTGTGTGTGTGTGTGTGTGTGTGTGTGTGTGTGTACGTGTGCGTGTGTGTGTGTGTACACGTGTGACGTTTGGGGTGGCTTTTCTGCCCTTTAGCTTGGTTTTAAGAGCAGCCACGGAGAGAGGAAAGCACATGGACTTCCAGCCCAATAGGAGTTTTACCTTTCACTGTAAAGCCCTCAAAGGCCAGAGCCAAACTCCATCCAGGCTGGGGTGGGAGAGTAGGTGGGTGGGTGGTTGAGTGAGGGGGAAGGGGTGGGAGGTGAAGAGGGAGGGTGGCACTTTTCAGAAGGACTTGTTCCTCAACATAGAGAGAGAAAGGGAGACTGAAGGAGCGTGAAAGAGGGACGGCAGAGAGTGCAGTAGAAGTACATAGAAAAGGAAGATTTATACACTGAGAGGCAGAGAGAGAGGAGAAGAGAAGTAACCGGAGAAGAGATGGCAGCTGGAAGTCTCCCACATGCAGAGCAGGCAAAGTTATAATAACAAACGTTTTGCACGATTCCTCTGACGTGGGGACAGCTGCTTTGGAAACACAAACAGGAAAAAGGTTTGTGCCTACAGAGTGGACAGCGAGAGAGGCAAGATGAAGTATCGAGCAATGGTAAGAACAGAAGCCTGCCAGCTCACTGTAAACTAGCTGCCTTATGTTTGCTTTGAGGTGTGAGTGTTGATGTGGCTTTGGAGGATAGTGTACATTTGGAGGTCCAGGGCACATATGTCATGAACTGGACTTTGGTATGATGTTTAGAACCTCTTCAGATGTTTTTGCAGATTTGTCTGTATTTATTTCTAAAACCCAGACTGTATTTACCTCGTGGAGGATTTGTAAGTGGATGGTGAAAGTGACTGTATACATTTGTTTTGCATTTTGTTTTGCATTAACTTAAAATAGCAGTTTTTCTGCTGTCTGCTATGCCATGTGCCAAAGTGACATGCTGGTGCCAAGTGTGCATCAGTTGGCATAGTAACAAACTGCTGATTGGCGAACATGTTCTCTGTTCTGATCCCAGTGATCTAATCTGATCTAATGTATGTGTTGTTGTGCATAATGGAGTGTGTGTGTGTGTGTGTGTGTGTGTGTGTGTGCGCGTTTATGTTGTTTGTGGGTGTTCTAGCGGCAAGGGTAGAGGCAATCACTGTCACTACACTATCCCTCCTGCTGAATTCTTTGGCACTGAGACAGGGAGAGTGTGTAGCCGGTAATGAAACTCCTGCCTCTTGGCCCTTGCAGGCCTGACCCGCCCCACACATTGCTTCCCATCGCTGTCATCCCTCAGGCATTCCATGCAATCGCTCCATGGCCTAATGACTGTCAATCAAAGGAGCAATCTTCTTGTTACAAGAGGGAGGTAGTCTACCAATGATTCTGAAAGTAGTCTTACAGTGATCTGGTCCACAGAGCAACCAGCACCTGTTTGACCTGTCTCGGGGTCAGAGATAGACCTTTTTCTGCGCTGTGCTGAAGGTGAGAAATTGCCTTCATGAGTAATATCAGCAGTCTGTTTTTATCTGTTTTACATCCGACGCTGGGCTCCTGTTCCCAAGCCTAGGCAACAACTGACAGCTCTCCTATCCAATATGGTGTAACTATGTATGTCTGTAACTATGTAAACATCTTGAGTGACATAAAACCGGAAGGCAACCACGGGGAGAGTGAAGGCTGATTACAAATGACTTGCGGTATCGATGGAGCTTCCTGTTCACCCTCATTTTCACCTCCTTTGTCATTTTCAGTAATTTTTCTTCCCTTTCTCTTTCATTCACGCACTCTTCCTTTCTTCCTGACTCACACTCACTCTCTTGCTCCTTTTTTTTTGTTTTGGTTTCAGTCTTTGCCTCCCCATGAGGGTCCTGTTTGCGGAAGCCTGAGAAGTTCTGCTTATTTACAGACACACTTGCACACAGACACACAAACACACACACACACACACACACTCACACACACACACTTGGTGCACTGCTTATGATGGGACAAACTAGTAGGCAAACACACACCCACAGAAAAGAGCACCAGCTTCCGTACATCTTTTCCTTATACCTACCTTATATCTGTTTGAAAACAGTCCTCCGGGACTTTGGCCCACACTGGCTGCTTGCACCCTCCGTGTGTCTGGTTACGGCAGAGGTGGATTTCAGGAATTTGTTCCCGCTGACTTGTCATCTAAATGCCCTCTACACTGTCATGAGTTCAGTCTGAATGCTCTCCTTTGTTCCCCATAGGTTTGTGGCCCAAACTGGGCAGCTGCCAAGCCCAGTCTACTGGTGGTGTATGTGTCTGTGTGTGTGTGTGTGTGTGTGTGTGTGTGTGTGTATGTGTGTGTGCCATTGTGTGTGTGTGTGGATGCAGTGTGTCAGTGAAGTACATGTGTTTGTTTACTTTGAATGTTTCACCTGCTGAGATAAAGGCCGTTGCACCTGTCCGTCTGCTTTCCCTGGAGGCAGCCACAGAGCAGCTGTGAACACTGGTCCATCAGCGTCCCTTTAAACAGACACTGCAATCACAGCTAATCAGGACTAATCAGGCTGGATGGAAACTAAAGGGCTTCGTTTACATGTTGAATTTCTTTTGCAGAATGTGAAGTTAAATTAAAGGTATTCTGAGGATTTCAGAAGAGAGCTGGGCATAATCTCAGGGAGGTGTAGATGACTCACATTTTCCCATGTTTCTTATAATGCAACCCAGCAACTTTTTCTACCAGCAAATTGAAAACTAGTTCATCGTTTTAGGCAAGTTCACCAAGGCCAGCACAGTATTTGGAGTTCTGGTTGTTCTCCATCCAGCTGTGTTGTGAACAGTGAGTGAGTGACCCCTTGCCACCTCTCGCCCTCTGCCACAGTTCAGCTATCAGCAGGGACCCCCCCCCCCAAAAAAAAACAAACAAA
>JAVQKI010432752.1:0-10353 GCA_036025975.1 Nematalosa erebi | reverse complement strand
TTCGTTTCAAACGGGTCTGGGTACGGTTGTTGTGTTCACATATGCGCGAAAAATGCTGAGTCATCGGTCTGAGTTCGTTTAAAGGGCTGAAAGGGACCAAGTGTGAAAACACCCTTAGTAACCATTCCCTGGCAAGAGGCAACTAAGTGGCTCAGAGAGTGAAAGACTAATAGGAAGTCGTCCTCACCTGAAGTTGCTGTTGGTGTAGTGGTGCTTGCAGACGGGCTCATGGTACTCCAGCTCCTCAAACACCACCGGGCTGCCGCTGGTCGAGGAGCCATCGTGGGACTGGGAAGAGCCCAGGGGACTCTGCCGAGCCTGGCTGCTGGGGAGCAGACACACCAGCCGCCCACCGCCCTGCTCCCGTACCGCCACCACATCTGGCACGCGGTACAGCTCGTTCACCACCAGCTTATGGCCAAATCTGAGCAGACCAGACACACACACACACACACACACACACACACACACACACACCCCCGACATAAACGCAAATTTGAGCTTTAACGTCAAAAAGACACGAGAATTAGAAAGGTAAAACACTGTTGCAGTACTGATTGGGGTCTTACTTTTTCTCATAGATTTCTGTGAATTTGAAGAGGGGAAGGCAACTGGCTGGTGCATCTTGAAGAATACTAATAATTTCAGAACTGTCGAATAACCAGATAACATATTTTGTGAGAAAGAGAGAAAACCTTAGTATGGCTAAGAAACTCCAGCATGCGTTCACATATGCAAAACACAAACTGAATTGGAATTTTCTGGCTCTTACAAGTGCAGGTGAACACTTACCTGAAAACAGCGAGGGACTTATTGTTGGCACCGGTAAGAAGAGACACCTGGATGCGCTTTCCTCCAATCTTATAGCGGTGCAGGGCTCCGATGGCCCCGATGGCCTGCTGAAGGGAGCTCATCTGTATGGTGGCCTTCAGCTGGTAGTCTGTGTGTGGACTCAGCTCCACTGATTTCACCTGGAGGGACACGACACACAGAGATGTGGAGGTGTGAGCAGACCTTCAGACTGTTCTGAAAAAGCCTTGGAGTAGCCTGCCATCTTGTTGTCAAAGAGCTCAAGAACATCCCTTGGTGATCCCACAGGCTACTATGAAGTTCAAAGCATGCTGTGCCCTGTAGGCAAACGAAATCGACTAATCTGAAATAATGTCAGAGCTGGTGTGTGGAGGCCCCTTACCTTTCCATGTTTGGCAAATGTGTCCAGCAGGATCTGCTGAAGCTCTTTACGGGACATGCGGTAGTCCAGGTTGGACACCTGGATGTCTGCGCCGTCGGAGAAGGGCTCAGATGGGGCGCTGCCGTCGGGACAGGGGCTCCTGGGTGCGCTCAGGGGGGACGAGCGATTGGACAGGCAGGGGGAGCCACTCCTGCAGACAGGGATGGGAGATGGAAAACAGAACAGGCTTTAGAGGGACACCGTTACTAGCTATTTATGGGGTTACGAGAACAATCCCTCACAGTGGCACAACAAATTTAAAGTCCTAATTTCAATGCTGATATGAATGTTTACATCTAGCTGAACGATGTAAGCATCAATGCAATACATTAATGCATGTAGTCACAGCACCAGAGAAAATGAATGAAATGTACAAATGTGATCTAATCAAATCCAATCCGGGACATTTTTTTCCAAAACATAGCTTCATCCTCCACATATAAAACATACAAGGGAGGGAGATCACCTCACTCCGAGTTCATTATTGTGTCACACTGACCAAGACTACCTGCAGTGGCCTGTGCTCAGGTTATCAGTGAGGGATGTGGTTGTTACCGTGACGACCAGGAGCCCTGGGAGAGCAGCATGGGGCTGAAGCTCCTCTGCAGGCTGAGTTTGCTGAAGGCCGAAGGAGTGCTGACCTGGAAATGCTCCACTGGGGAGTCAGTGGCACTGCGAGACACACTCAAGTCCCTCCTGGGCAACGAGGACACAAACCCGGGCTTGGGTCACATGCATGAAGAGATAACGCATCTCCAAGACTATGCATACAGACATGCTAATAAAACTGGATTAATGAAAACTTCTACTCTGATTTTTGTTGGCAATATTGGACCTTCGTTTAAAGATTCTTTGTCAAATTAATTTATTTCACTTCTGTCCTCCAGTCAAGCAATCAAAAGCACTGGGAAGAGAATTTACCAGAGAGAACATACCAAATCAATAAAAAAGCCTAGCACTCCCACAATCACTCGAACCACCAAATGATAAGTTACCTATTTCACGGAACATCATTTATGAAGAACTCTGTACCTCTTGCCACGGTAGAGGTTGTCTCCCGCTGGCCCGGGTCTCTGGTGGTTCTGGAGGGCCATCTCCCCGTTGCTGTGGGGCGAAGCCGAGGAGGCACGACCTTTGTCGGACAGGAAACCCATCCTGGGCTTGATCTCCACAGGGCCTAGTTCCTGATCCAGAAAAATGGACAGCCATGGCACATGTTAAAGGGGAACCGAGCGCCTAATGCCGGCTCTATCTGCTAAAACAGGACAAGCTGCAAGCAGGGAAATGACGGGAGGAAAACAGCTGAGATGGGAGGAAAATCTACAACATGGAAAACAACCCCAAGTCTTTTCAACTAAAAAGGACAAAGGGCCCCATATGCAGATGACATACACATGTACAGTTCATCTGTGCAATTCTGTATCTTGTTAGTAAGTCTGTAAGTTTAACCACATGCATGGCTACCCTCTGGCACCATCTGTTGGCAAAGCGGTTAACAAGCAGGCAGCACGCAAGAACAAGGACAGGACAGGAGAGAGAGACAGCAGACTCTTCCAGAAGCTATAGGGAACAAGGAGGAGTTAGGCCAAGAAGCAAAGCAAATGGCACATTAAAAATGATGATAATGATGAAGATGATGATGGGGTGGTTGTGGTGATGGGTAATGATGATGAAGGCAGGCAGAGGAGCAAGCAAAAGCGGATAGGGCATGAGGGAGAGGGTATGAGTTTTGGCATGAGGGTTAGGGCATAGGAGTTAGGGCACAGGGGTTAGGGCATGCGGAGGCAGGCATGCGGGCACAGCAGTCATGCGTGCATGCTGACCTGAGTGGGCCTGGAGGCAGAGTTCAGACCGCCTTTCCTGGGGCTGTAGGGCCTTTCGGGCACGGTGTGTCTGCCGCCCCCCTGCTGCTGTTGGCACAGGCGGACATGGGCTGCGGCGCTGGCACTCGCACTGGCACGGCGGGGCCGGCGAGGGGAGCGCGGCTTCTCCACCGGGAGGAAGATGGCAGCAGGCAGAGAGGAGTAGGAGGAGAAGGTCGAGGAGACGGCAGAGGGCTGATGTTTGACCCCGTGGTCAAAGTTCCCCTCTGTCTCCTCTCCTCTTCCTCCCCCTCCTCCTCTGAAGCCTTGCTCTTCCTCCCCCTCCCCTTCCTCCTCGTCGGGGGAGAACGAGACGTGAATGCGGCAGCCGTAGACGTCCTCGTTCTCCATGCGCTTGCGGGCGCGCTCGGCCGCCTCCAGGGAGCTGAAGCGCAGGACGGCCGTGCCTGCCGACAGGCCCAGCACCTTGCCCCCGCAGTTGTCGGAGAGGCGCCGCAACCTGTTGGCCACGCTCTTGCTGTCGCGGTTGGTGGGCAGGTTGTGCACAAACAGAAGGTTGAAACCGGGCTGGTGGAAGGCAAAGAGAAATGGACCACTCGCAAGATGGGTTTTAACGGCCAACTCGGCTGTCAGCTTTTCTCCACAATGACAGTCAAAGAGCCCAACTACAAGGGAGGATCGACCAGCTCGGCTTCAACTAAGAGCCTATTTATGTTACAGCTGGTCACAGCCCACTGACCTCATCAAATATGCAGTAGAGATGCACTAAATCTTAATTTGCTGTCAGAGACAGCTGTACTATCACCTTTGTTTGGCTACATAACTAGGACATTACAATACTAGGACATCACTGACCAAATGTGACCACCTAAGCTTGTCTGCCCTGCTGCGCTTTGTCCTGCAGCATGCGGTAGGTTCATTGTTGGCAGTTTAGGACCATTCGATATCATGATTATGTATTTCACATTCATGCAGTCTCACTTCGGCTGCATCTGCAAGTAAGCATTCTCCATGCTTAGAGTTAGTATGTAAGAGACTATTTTTCCATCAGTGTGGTGGCTTGGGGTTAAGCTTGTAAAAACAATCCCATGCAGGGCTGAAGGGGTTTCCTTGGGCCATTAATATAATAAGTGTTTCCTTCAGGAAGAGCCAAGGAGCTTCAGCATTTAAACAGCGCATGGCATGCACTGCCACTAAACAGCAGAACAACAAACACACACACACACACACACACACACACACACACTTCAAGGATGCACCTTACATTATTCTATGTGGGAAACTGTCGTAAAGTTGAACCTAAACTTATTCTTCCCCAAGCAGCTGGGTTTCCATCCAACTTGTTAATGCCTATTTGAGTTATGTGAATAACAAATCTTCGGTTGGAAACACTTGAAAATTTGCATCAGTCCCCTAATGTTGATGTAAATAAAATTTGTTTGAGGTGATGGATTAACTCTTGATGCAAATAAGGCATAAAGCAATATAAGTCGATGGAAACTGTTTAATTTGCGTATACTTGCATTGCCATATTTGCATTCTATCCAGACCTGGCAGCATTACGTTTTGATCCAACAGCTGGTCAGAGAGCATCACTTTATTAGCCACATGATTTTTTACAATACACAGTTGATGGAAACTTTCTTTGTTGACGCAAGTAGGAAATGTGAATAAGTTGGACTGAAACCCAGCAAATAAGACTGAAATCTAATCTAGAATTTGGTGACTAAACAGCAGGCTTCAGTGGCCCTACCTGAGATTTCAAAGGCATCCTGGGTGGCAGGTCAGTCAGGAACTCCTCGAAGGCCACGTGACGATGAGCATGCTGCAGCAGTGCACCTGACACCTGGTTCTTGTGCACCAGGATCACCTGGAAGCCGTGGCGATGGCGCAGGTCACTCAGCTCGCTGGCAAAGTTCACATCAGCTGTGAGGGAGGACAACATGACGCACCGGTTTGTGATACAAAGACCAACTTTCGGACTCGTTTTGACTCTCACGTTCCGCAAAACCATCCAGACCCCACAAAGACCCTCATCAGCATCTCCTACAACTTTCAACATGATGACTCACGGACACACATGAATGCATATTTAAGTCACAGGGGAGGCCTAGCAAACACAGGAGGACAGATACCCTTGAAGATGATACAAGCTCAAGCTAAAGGGACACAAGCTCAGTAAGATCAGGCTACTTACAGGAGACCAGCACCACAGTGGCGGGGGCCGTGTGCGTGTCGGCAAAGCGTCTGAGGCTCTGCCGCAGCTTGTCATCAGCTGCGTTCTTGGCCGTGGCGTTGATGTGGGCAACAGTGACCTAAAAGCACAGGGTGCATCCAGATCGGTTCATTAGACTTTTCAGTCAAATCAGCCAAAACCACAAATGGTCGAACACTATTTGTTAACCATTCAAATCATTGAATGTAATTCATTCAAACCAATTAGAAATGCACCGTAGAAACATTGTGCATATGCCACATTTTTATTTAACTGAGTTATTCACCTTCTTACCTGGACTTACCCATGTGGGCAAATGAGAGCTGTTGGTATGAGAACAACAGAATTTGGTACAGAGACAAAATCTGCAAAACAGCAACTGATGGAAACTAGTAACTCCATTTCAGTTTAATTTTCCTGTGCCTCCAGGAAGCTCAGCCATTTCGCTATTCGATCTACTTTCCACCAAATTATATTGTTCTCATACCTACTCACAGCAATCAGTGACATCAAACAACAGAACTATATTCACACAGAACATCCCCTTTAAATGTACCTGGCAGTTGTTCAGCTCCTGGATGACGTCCTTGTTCTCCTTGCTGATGTCACACACGCAGATGAACTCCGCTTCGCGGTGCCCTGGGAAGAAGCGGGCGCGGAGCCGCTGGACTACACTGGCGGCCGAGCGGCCCGTGGGCACCGAGCAGTTCTCTATGTCCCAGAACACACCCACTGGAGGCAGGCTCTCCTGGGGACCACTGTCTGGTGAACCTGAAACACACACACACAAATATGACTTACAGTCTTCTGATTAAGTCATGCCCTTTGGCTTCTTCAACCAACACGATACAACTCTTCTACCTCAAATTAGACTTTGTGTCTTCTGCATCATCTAATGAGTCACACAGTTGTATATATGGCCTTGACTTTCTTAGCATTCAAATGAAGATTAAGCAGATATAAACGACAGGTCACCTTTGGGCAGCAGACTGACCGTATTTTTGGCTGGTCTTGCCCAGGCTGGAGCCCAGCAGCATCAGGCCGTCTGAGGGGGCTCCGCTGGCGCCGCAGCCGTTGCACATGGGCACAGGGATGGGGGCTGATTGGGCGTGAGGAGGGGGGATGTTGGGCCAGAGTTTATCTGGCTCAGAGAGCAAACCTGGAGCAGGCTAAAAAATCAAAAATAAAATATTGCACAAACAAAAGTGAACCATACGTCACACTCCACATGGTGTGTTTCAATGACACAAACTCTACTTCCCTCTGGGGAAATTATCAAAACATTTAGTTGATAAACAGTACATGATGAATAGGTGACAGTGGTGACATCAACACTCAATAACACATGCTCCTATGGTTTACCAAAGGTCATAAAATTCTGGACCTGTATCTAGGAGGAAGGAAAAAAAAAAAGCAAGCTTGTCTTTCTGCTGATTAGCATCTCCTAAACAGTAACATGAATTAACCAACCTTGCTCAGGCAATCCTGACAGTAGTGTGGCCCTTTCAGACAAACCGTGCGCTTGTGGTGCAAAGGGTGCGCGCAGACGTGTGCTGGTGAGGTGGAGAGGCCACCGTGATGGTGATGGAGGAGAGGTTGCTGAGGCTGCTTCCCTGCCGACCCAGCGCCCAGCTCCCCACCATAGTGGTAGTACCCAGAGGATGAAGCCGTCGCCGCTGCTGGGCACGAGCCGTAGCTGGGCTGCCCGTAGGCCTGGGAGAGCTGGGGGCAGGTGGGGGCATGGAGGGGTTTCAGGAGCCCCGAACAACAGGGCAGCTGGGGGAGGGAGGACATGGGCTGGGCAGTGGCCACCGTAGCGAGGGAGGACGGCACCTGGCCAACAGGCCCCGAGAAGAGAGAGACGTGGTGAGGGACTGAAGAGGTAGAGGAAGAAGTGGAGGACATAGAGGTGGAGGAGGACGAGGACGAGGAAGACGTGGCTGCCCAGGAGGAAGCAGCACTTAAAGGTTTGGAGAGGTAAAGAGACGAACCACAACCAACGCCAGCACCACCAGTGATGCTATTACCTCCACCTGCACACACATCACCAAATTTACGGGCCTGGTTCCCCAACAGGTCATGGCTGGTTTGGGGGTGCAGACCAGCCTCATAGCGGGAACAAGAGCTTACTTTGGGGCTGCCAGGCTGGAGCGGAGGGGGAAGGGTGCCTCGAATGGGAAGGCAGGGGGGAGGCATGGGAAGGGGGGCAAGCGGGAAAGGTTGGGAGGCAGCAGGCCGCGGAGGTGGGGGCACATCTTTCAGCTCCAACACAGGTGGTTGACTGTCCATGTAACTTTTCTGTGTAGGGAGAGAGATATAAGCACAGAGGAAGATCAACAGACTGCTTCATATTGCGAAATCTGCTATTGATTAAACAAAATGTTGTGATCTCTTTAGATAGAGACAGGCCACTCCTTTTTTTTAACTTATGATCTCTCACCTGGTTTCCTGTAGCAGGGACAGCTGACTCTGAGGAAGAGAAGCAGTCGGCGAGTTTCCAAAATTTGGACGGGGGGGCTAAGGTTACGTTTACATTTTCTGGTCGCTCGAGCCATGAGAAGGATCTAGCGCTGCATATCGACCTTTCCTTCCCCAGCCCTTCCATTATATTTCCTTTGCGGGGGTCTCACCATTCTCTCAAAATTCCCGTCATTCATGCTTCCTGGGAGGGAAAACGAAACAGTTATTGTTGCTGTTAGCATGGACGCTAGATAGCTTTCCGAGTTAACATTACCCTGGGTAGTAGCTCTCATGATAGTAGGCTGAGATTTACCTCACGTAGTTGACAACTCAGCATAACTAACCAACTTGATCGGTCTGTCACTGAACGTGTCCCTAACAAATGTTTCCTAACGTTGGCGAAGCAAAACCGCTCGACAACATTGCTGACGGGCTAAACCTTGGCGTTAGCTTGTTTCGGTATTTTGCAATCAGGGTGATAATGTATACCACCGCCGTTATAAGATATATTTATATGGAAACAGTTTATGTTTTTGTTCATGTTTCCTGGCCATCAGTTAGGAAGTGCTGGCACTGTAAACTTACAAGTATTATGGTCAACAGTGCCGCTCTACAACAAGAGTTCACGATTTAACGTTAGGTCTGGTTCCTTGACATCTTTGGTTTATTTTGAAAATGGACAAACGTATTTAACGGTCTGCTAACTGTTAAAATTACATAACGGCATGTTGTTTACTTAACAAACCAAGGGTTACATATCACCACACATACTCAAAGCCAGACTATGTAACAGCAACGAGCAAAACCGCCTAGATAAGGTTAACGTTACACAATTCAGTTAGCCTTACTAGCTCTTAGCTAACTGTTGGTAAACAGCTCTGCTGGACGCCCGCTAATTCGGAGGTAATAAAAGTCACTTCCTGAACACAAACCTATTGACACGACAAAGACTGCCTCAACTAACTACACAATATCTGTTCTTCAAATTCAATTCCGAGCATTTCAGTTATCTATTATGTTACCTAGTGTTAGGTCCATAGGTTAAATCCCATCTTTCCACCTCGCCTGCCTCCTAGCAAGCTCGCGCTAAAGACCGCCACAGTTCCCTTGGTAACCCGACCTTTTTCAGACACCACAAACCTTGCAGCAGCTGTCGCAAATTAGCAAACGTCTCGGATTTAGTCCAGTTTCGTATCAGAACCTCCGCACTGAGAGGGTAGAATGATCTTTGCCCAGCTACTGACGACTGATGATATTTAATGACTGTGATAACAATGTTATTTGTATGAACACTGATATCATTTATGTAGACATTGATGAGTTGTACGCCTGAAAAAATAAATAGCTACAGCTCAGCTGTGTTTAAAACCGCAGGTTAATCCTCACATTGCGACAAGAGACTACAGCATTCACCTGTAGCCTAATCCAAACCCTCTAGGTCTAAGAAAATGACCACTGATTTAAAAATCGTTGATACATAGCTAGGAATTTTGTTTTTGTCGTTGTTTTTTTGTTTTGTTTTCATTTCATTTTTTTTTTTTTTTGCGCATCTCTCGCATTTTAATCAAAATTTCAGTCAGAGTATTGACCTTCTGCATGTGACGTCATTTTCAGTGCGCGCAGGGCTGTGTACGGCAAACCCCAGAATCAAACTAGATTTGCAATTCCCAGGAATTACACAGTGCATGCAAAGCAGAAGCTAAAAAAAAGGTACACTTACGAACTGACAATAGAAAAGAAAAAATGTAGAATAAACAGTAGAGTTGTTTAGACATTGAAATAGTTACTAGACAAGTAGCAAGGAATATGTTAAAAGGACATGAACTGATGGCATCAGCATTTGAAAAGTCAGAGATAGCTGTACTGCTGCACTGTTGAAAAGCTGGGGTGGTGCTGTTTCATGTGATATACGCTATTCATGTGACAGAGATGCTGCGAGTAATTCAACAGAGAAGAATTTTCACATGCACTTTTCATGCACTTCCGTTGTGTCGATCCCATACAGTTAAGTGTGGGCAGATAGCTCTTGACACTGTGGGCAGCGTCGGTCTTGGGGATTTGCTGTGGGCAGCCTCGGTCTTGGGGCTTTGCTTAGGGTTAGGGTGACAGGTGCAGGCAGCCCTACAACTCATAAAGCTAGCCTCTTAGTTTGGGCCTGTCGGTAGGATAAGGGCTGGGAGGAAACCTTGGACTTTGTGGGGCGAGCCTAGGGTTTTGATACTGGACTTAAGATCAGGGTAAGAGCTGGCATGCGGGTCTGGGTCCTGTGTGGAGCCTGGGGCTTGGGCAGGGGAAATTTAGTAGCTACTGTGTCCAATTTCACCAGCAATGCCTGTTAGTTGTGTATTGTTCACACTTGAAATATGTCGTATATGACCAGTTAAATAATTTGTTGTTTCATGAGCAGAATACTAAATATACTTATCCTTCCAATTCGTATAGTTCACACTTTACAATTTGTTGAGGAAAGTTGGACACGGCTATTATAATAATTGATTAAAAAAATGATTCAGTAGTTGAATTGGTAGAGATAGTTGAAAACAGCCTGCGGCTGCTTCATGTTGCTCATTGTCGTATACTGCCATAATGCAATAGTATGATATTTGGTAGCTGCAGGCTTTGGT
>JAVQKI010432553.1:0-10031 GCA_036025975.1 Nematalosa erebi | reverse complement strand
GAATGATCTCATTATTGTTTCATATTTTTGATGTGAGTTTGATCTACAGAATAAAATGTTTGACTGAGTGCTCATCAAAGACTGGTGATTCCATATTTTTTGCCAGGGGTTGTAGACCTCTCTGGACAAATGGTCACCTTTCCTGCAGGGTCCATCAATGCAGATGTGACCTTAGTTCCTGACCAAAGCAAGAACCTGACTGCGCTGACTGTGTGTCTGCGTTTCTTCTCAGATGCAACTAACCCTCTGGCTCTCATTTCTCATTTCAAATGCTTATCTACAGGTTATGAGATAAACCTACTGGGAGGATCTCTGTATTTTGATAAATTAAGGTACATTCCAAATCAGTGGACTTCTGCCTGCGCCACTTGGGATTCTCAAACTGGCATTGTTCAACTTTGGGTCAATGGGAAACCAAGCACAAGAAAAGGTTTATATCAAGGCGGCGACATTTCTGGTAAACTTATGACTTTGGGTAAATGCATAGAGGCATTAGGTACATATTTCACAGGAATGTTAACGGATGTATACATGTGGGATTCAGTGCTTCCTTATTCTGAGACTGTTTTATACATGAGCCGCATTCCCCCGGAAACTAAAGGCAATATAATCAATTGGAAATCCTTAGACTTTACCACTAAAGGGTATGTGATTGTAGAGAACATTGTGGATGGTTCAGTTCCTTAAATACTTGAAAATTTAAAAGCCTAATTGGACAGTTGACTGCTGATCTTTTTTTTTTGACTGTGGAGAATGGGGTGAATTGCTGAAGTGCCTTGAACCATGGTATATTTGGGGGTTAAGGTGTAAAAAAAAAAAAAAAAAAAAAAAAGTAAAAAAAATAACTGTATGAGGAACCAGAAGCGTCTCGAATCTTTAGGGGCCAAACTGAGGAGGTACCCATTGGTTTGTTATCTTTTTTTAAATCATGCACCTTCTGTGTTACACCATAAGAGTCTATGGCAGTCCTTAAAACTGGCAGATTTTCAAAGTCAAAGTTTAAAAAGTCATCAAGCACCTTGGCCTTTAGCCATGGTGCTGCAAGTCAACTCTTTCAAATAAAAATGCTATACTATAATCTGGTGGTGCATTTTAGCTAACAGGAAACAGAACAATGCCAAGGCTTCAAAGACAAAAGAAAACTTGCTGACCACTGCTGCACCCTAGTGTCCATAACTGGCAGCTACAAGGAAACCAAGCTCACCTTCACACAGCAAATGTCAAAAGGACGTCATTGAAACTTCATTCAATTATCAATTTCCTGACTATACATGTGGGATTCAGTGCTTTCTTATCCTGAGATTGCTTTATACATGAGCCATTCCCAAGGAAACTAAACTATACCACAGAAGGCTATGTGGTTTTAGAGGATATTTTAGATGGCTGAAGTGCTTAAATTATTGAACATCAAAAAATGAAATGTCTGATCTGGACAGAGATCTTTTTTTAGACTGTAGAGAACAAGGTGGATGGCTAAAATGCGTTGAACACTGGCATATTTTATTATGCATGTTCTTTATTGCTCTTCTTCTGTGTCAAAGTCAAAAAGTCTATACACGAGCACTTCAGTACCACCAAAAAGTGGATGTGACTATGTGTTTAACTGTGTGACCTTAGAATGAATCTTTGGATGAAGTAAAGTCTAACGTCCAACAATAAATCCCAAAATGCATCAATTTCCACTATTTTCGACTCTTGAAAGTTTTTGTCCTGTGAATATCTTAATGAAATATGGTACATATGATCTTCAAGCAACACATAAATAATTGGATGGATTGTTTCAGCCCGCAATCTTCAGTTGGCTTATTCATTTTCAGTTGGCTACAGTATGTTCACCGATCACTGTCAAATAAAAATGACGACAAGTCATGCTCTTGTCTCTGCAACACTTTCATGAATCTAAACAAAATCTGACACTACTATTAGAACACAACAAACTTATTTGGCCGTATTTGACCTCAAGGGGCACTATACATGCAAACATTGCTGCTGTACGTTATGGGTCTGATAACGAAGATCCCAAGGCAGTGATGTGTCAAACAAGAAGTCGACCTCAGCCATTTTGGACTGCAGCTGTAGTTGTAATTTATAAAAAGTCTCCTCAATAACAGTGCTGTTATAACAACAGAAAATAAAAATGCCAAAGCTTCCAGCACCAATTTCTATTAGCACATCAATATAATATACCTCTGGTACAGAAGTTCAGACAGTTGCACCAGAAAATAAGACAGGATTTTTACCAAGGCCCTGGACATTAATGGTCATGTCCTCTGTCCATTCCACTCACCTCAGAGTGCAACTAACAAAGTAATGAAGAACAGTATAGCATCATTCATTCATTCACTGGCTACATACTCCCTGTTTCTCATTGGACTAAGCAACCTCTTACTGCAACAATTAACCACTAACATATTCTTGTGGCAATAAAGTATCTTAAAACCACATAGCAAGACCCATCAGTTGAGTTTTCACAGTACTAAAGGTCTTAACACATGTGTGGGCTGGGACACACATATAGAGGTAAAAACTCTGGCAAACTGGACTGGCAAACATGTATTTACTGAGTAATAACAGTAACACCTTGAGTGGCAGGAACTATACAAGTGCAGAAAGATAAGGATGCACAAATTAATTAGCCAGAGATGTATAAAGTTCACAACAGAACAACAAATGTTTCCATATATAAAATAAGGTAAAACAAAAAAGTAGGGCCATGGACTAATCAAATAAAAAAATAAAACTAGCAGGAAGAAAGGCAAAGGTGAAGGCTGGCTTCAATGTTTGCCAGAGCATGCATGCCCTTAAATGGAAATGAGAGGTCATACTCTTCTATTTACTCTTCTGATACACGTCCTATCCACTGTATCATTACCGGTGTGTATACAATAAAGACAACACAAATGGTTAGTGCATAGTTCAATTCAGTATGTGAATGACTAAACAAACATAAGCATAAACTGATTTCTTCTTCCTTGTCAGGGTAGCCTCCCCAAAATAGAAATTAGTGTAACTCACTAATGAATTGCGGTAAGAATAAAGGAAACACTGTCTTTTAATTGTTAGTGCTGCATTTACTTGCAACAAGTATGCCTGTGTTTAGGTGGACCCTGCCTTTACTTGTTTTTCAGTGTCTTGACATCGTTCAGGTTTGAGAACATTTTGGAGCACATCTCTTTCTCTTTCTGCAAGCATTCACTGTAGGATCTACACAGGGTAAAGATACCAAAAAAAAAGAGAGATTTGAGGGAGGATTTAAAGACTAATAAACTTACGAAACTACACTACCAACAGAACTACGTCTGAATATTTTAGATATATGCATTATGCAAAAACAATTGAAGCAAAGAATATTCTTCCCAAACTAGATCTGTTTTAAATGTTCTATGTTACAGCAGTGGTACAGTATATCAGGTCTGCAGCCAAAATAGCACTGAAAGTAGCATTATTCACTGAAATTGTAGGTAAACTAATAGTTAATAATTCTAAGTTAACAAAGCCTTGGATGCTGGTTCAAACACTATGTGGCATACAAAAAGATGATCACTCACTCTTGCAGTTTCAGTAGTAGGTTGTTGATGTCCTTGTTGAATGGCATTTTTATCTGTGCCCTGGTGAGGAAATTTGCTGCTTTTTCATGATCCCCAAGCTCAAGGTAAGCCTAAGGAATCAAGTGCATAAAACTGTATTTCTGTCTCACACTGCCTGACTAATGATGCACAACACCTAAAAATGCCCGTCACACTGATCCAAAAGGACATCCTAACAACAAACTGCTCACAGGGAGCAATGCATTACAGTATATTTATGTGACTCTGATGGCCACAGAGAAAGACCCATGGGGAAACCAAAAGCATCATACTTAGAGTACACTGAGATTTCAGTCACTGAAACTAGCTACTTTTGACTGTCTGGCTCTGTTTGGCTACGCATTTGTTTGACATGTTTTAACAGCCTTCCCTGGCTTTTATTGCCTACCTATCAGTTTACCTACCAGTAAAATAAATTCAATACCAATAAATATGCTAATGGTCAAATTCATCAGCCACCTTCATATTTGACTAGCGTTTGGCTGGTGGCTGGTACTACTTTCGCTCCTTCCTCACACACACAACTTTACCTAAGTTAACTCTCACACTTCATCTGCAGATATCAGTTTGATGGCTTCTAACCTGGCCACAGCGGTAGAGTCCCTTGGCACTGTTGGGATCCAGTTCCAAAACCTTCTGCCCGTACTTCAAGGACGTGGTCGTCCTGTCCAAGCGAAAGTAGGTCAAGGACAGATTGAGCAGGAATACCACCATTGCAGCCTCAACTGAGCTCTTCCCTTCCCCTGTCAGCTTCTCACGGTTCTCGAGGAGTGTGATGCCCTGTAGTTCAAACCAAACATCCACTAAACCTGCTGTACAGAAATGTTTGTGGTTCATTATGAAATAAAACAAACTCAAGCGTTGCAGAGGAAATGTAACAGAACTTTAAGATAAGTATAACTAAAATATACACGAAACTTTCAGAGTATCAGCATTACAAGAATATGTTTTGATTATGATTTAAGTATTGCAGAGAAAACACCTTCATAGGAAATAGATTCATAACACAGATACTGAGACAAAACAGTGTGAATAAATGTCAAAGCGGAGAGGTATTTTAGCATGCAGGCTAAAAACCACAACAAAGGATCAGAAAAACGTCTTTCATTTCAGATACCTGTTTGTAACGGTCTTTGGCATCCTCGAAGCGGCCCTGCCTAAAGCAGCGATTGCCAAAACAGCGTTGTGTGTTGACAACCTCAAGCAATGTGGCCAAAGGGACAGTGTTCTGCTCCTCCTGTTAATCCATTTCCAGAAACTTTACTTTATATATAATATTATTAAAACACCATATATTACAACTCTATCAACACGGCAGTGGGGTAAATCTATTGTTATGCATGACAGAAAAAGTCACACTTAACATTCTCTACGTAACCACTACACAGTTGCCTCCAGTCATCCAGTTCTCCACCACCACAAATCTCACCGGTGACAGGGCCAAGAATTCATCGACCTTAGCTGAGTCCAGGAAGTCAATTACATGAACTTCATAAAACACGGTGGCAGAGGACGGTATGAGAGGAGGGCAGCCCATGTCCCCATATGCATATTTGGGCTTGAAGAGGAAGTGGGCGACCTCGCCCTTCTTCATGGTCAGGAGGCCCACCTCCAGTCCCCAAAGTGTCAAATCTGAGGATGTGAGAAGAGAATGGAAATATGAGAACGTGTTGGCATGTCTTATAGTGGTAGGATTGCTAAATCATTGGAAAAAATCATAATCACAATTATTTCATTGAGTACAGAAATTATGATTAATTAACAAGATTATGCTACTCAGTGATTTTGGAAATGTCATCCACTCTGTAAACTAAAATGGATGAGGTTTCTTCAGCAGATGGATCAGTTAATATGCAATTTTATAAGATTGATGTTGACGTCAGCTATATAAACATGCTTTAAAAACACTCCAAATGTATTAGGTTTTATTAAAAGTTCAGAGAACTTTCAAAACTGCCATTGTTGTAAAAAGTAACACCTGGTTGAGCTAATCAAGGTACTGAAGCTGCACATCACAGTTCAAACCATCTGGGAATAATCATCTAACATGGGAACAACACATGGGGAACACTGGAACAATTTGGCATCAACCTGTCACCACTTTGTAGTTCAACTATAGTCCATGCGAACATGTAAGTTCAGTGATTTTTACGTCAAATTGGAAAATAATGCATTTTTTTGTCAATTAAAGCGGAAATGGCCTTCTTTTAAAAGCATCCCAAGCCATATTTTCAAACACACTTTACATTACCTTCTTATTCATGATTAAGATTTTCATATTTTAAACCTTGCTGTGGTGTCCATGTTTTCCCCGCACCACGAAGGCAAAATATATGAATGCTTAAGATGAGAATATCAGTTATCAATGGGAAAGTTGTCATTATTCCCAGACACCCTGAATGCCAAGACAGACTCAATTAGGTGATGCCACTTTTAACCCAGAAAGCATTCAGACCTATACAATGGCAGCTTACAAGTTATGCAAATGTGTGTTTTTAAATCCTGTTAATTAAATACAGCTGATACCAATGATGATAACATTCTGGATACAGTGTTTAAATGTGCACAATGCCAGCACTTCATATCCGATCATATTCCGGATACAGAAGTCTGTCTTTTTTTAGCCAAGTCTGTAATCAAAGTAAGGAAAACTCACTCATAGAGATAGACAATGCAAACACCAGCAATTTCAAATAAAATACATTACTCCATAGGGCAAAATTTGGTCTGCAGATACAAGAAAGTTTTCTTTTTTTCCCTATCTGGAATTGGTCATCTTATATAGGATTGTCTTACACTAGGGCCATTATGGTAGCCTAAACCATGGCATAATGGTGCAGCCATCCACTAATGTCTCTTACCTCTTCCTAGCTTCATCATTCTAGGGTGTTTCAATTTGTTCGTCGTCTCGAAAGGGTCATCAGAGTATTCAAGGTATCCCGACAAATTTACTGTAAAATAGTTTGACATAACCTTAAAGTAATATAATCTGGATATAGTCTGGATGCGTTTTCATTTTTCCAGCAGACGATTACCATCAGCCATAACTAAAGTTACCTGACACTGACGCATCTCTGGGAACAGGTGGTCCTTCTCCAGGCTGAATAACCTTTTTTAAAATTCCTCCGTCTCCCAAAATATCTTGCATTTGTGTTGCGAGACGTTCGAATGGCCTCTGTTTAAGATAAGTGATAAGCAAGCGAAGACATCTCAAAACATTTTCCATCATACCGAAGTAATGTGAAACGAAGTTACTGTAGATTAGCTAGCTCTCGCTCCAGCTCCAGCTTTGGTGGTTAGTTTTGATTAACACGTGCACTTGGGCCTGAGTTCCACTAGGAAAACCTAGATCTTACAACTCCTTTATTGTTTATATTGTAACTCACCTGCATTGCTGCTCTGTTTTTAAGTCAGAGTATTAGGTCGACCTGGAATGGATAGACTAGATATCAAGTACGCAAAACCAGCAGAAAAGTATGCTAGCCTGTTGCTACATCAAGTGTGTGGTGGTACCACGATAGCCCAACTCGACCACTTCCTCTAGCCAAAACCAGTGCGCTATATCAAAGTCCTCCTATATGTGTCTCTGGCTATATGCAATCGGGCTGTTTACAACATAAAAATGCAAATACGATGTTAAGATAAGTACAATTTATCGGGGAGCACAGGGACGAAAAAACGTTTTAGTTTAACACAATTTCGTCTGAGGCAGCCTACACCTATCCTCTGTGTTTTCTCGAATGACTTGTGCATGGGGACTAGTGTTGCCAGATTGGAAATGTCGAAGTATCGTACCAAAACCTCAAAACTATCGCTTTTGGAGGAATTATCGTACAGGAATCAAACGCATAAAACATAGCTATTTTCCAACAACTCTATTTTCCAAATTATTTTAAAACCATGATCTCTGCTACAGTACCATTTGGACCAGGGGGGATTAGACTTTACTGTCTGGGGCACTGTCCAACTCCAGCCTTTACCTAACCTCTCCAGTAGCCCATCTTGTATTAAACTGGACACAGACAATGATTACAGATAGAACATTTGTGAGATGAGACACCTGTCTTAGACCAATAAGAAAATTAGGTAGAAAGTAGAGATGATACAGTATAAGCTTGAAATACACTTTTCTAACAGTCTACTGTGGATCTTAAATAACCCTCCAAAGAAACTAATTTTTACTAAAATCTTTAAACATTTGTTTCTGGGACACAGCTGATTTATACTGGGGCATGTGCCCTAGTCAAAAAGGCCTAGTGACGCCCCTGATGGACAGAGTGCTAGCATCATTTTCTGGGACAGGTTTTAGCCATTCTGAAAAACTGGGGAGCATGTCTGTGTGGGTGCCTGCGTACAGGCAGCCGAGCCTGCTACAGTATATGATTCTTGGGGTTCAGAGAGAGAAGCAGTAGGACACATGTTAGGACAAACGACTGAAAACTCTGAAATTATCGTACAGTTTTTTTTTTTTCATTATTGATCGTATATCGTATATCGTACAAATACGATAATTATCGCACATCTGGCAACACCCATGGGGACAAACATTTGTTTCATTGGGACGATGGAAGCAGGCGTGCTATTCACAGCCATGCAGACACAGTGTATGTCCCATAGACAGTAAAAGATGAAGGTATACCCTCCACAGGGATGTGTGATAAATAATGTAGCACCAGAGAAAATTTAGCAGGATGAATACCTTCCAATCCTGCAGCAGTTTGCCATAAGCTGAAAGGGCAATTAGAAAATAGTAAAATTCTACAGAGGGGGAGAGGGAGAGGATATTGCAGGAGTGATGATATTATGGCGCAAACGTCGAAGTGCTCCCCAGTGCTCTTCTGACGCATTATAGTTATCCTTTATATCCGCTTATAAAATTGCCATGTTTTATTTTGTTTCACCATACATAGTCATGCAGTTACTCATGCAACCGTAGGCCTAATTAAATAGGAAAAACGTGGAGGTGTTTGATCACTCGACTTCTTCCCTGTTTGGATCCTAAAATGAACTCTGCTGAGCTAAATGCTAGCAAAGTAGGGCCTTGTGCTAGCGCGAATGAGTGCATGCACCGAAATGAGAGAGGTATCAACTCATTTAGGTTAAGGGAAGAACATAGTTTAGTTTGGAGAAACGGTGGCGTGTTCCTTTAAGAATTTCTTGATGGTTAAGAGGGTATCCGTTGCTCTGGAAGCATTTGAAAAGTCATTTCACAAGCATGGAACAATGAATAGTCTGAATTGACCTGTGTGAGGTGTTGGCAGTGTTCCTTGGAGGAACCAAGTGCCTAGCTATACTGTAACACAATGTAAGATCGCCCAGTGAGATGGGATTCAAACCAGGAGTGGCCTTTGCCTTTGATGGCCATTTTTCCCAGTTTCTTCAGTAGGATAGTTGACTGCATCAACTGCTGAGTAGGATGAGTATGCTACTACTGAGGATTGACCTGCTGCTCTGGCTTCTTTTAAGGTTCTGTCACAGTGTTCTGTCAAGTGGTGTTTTAGTGGAATGGCCACTTTTGAAGCCAGATTGGTGGAAATCAAGGACGTTGTGCTGAGAGAGAAATTCTGTGACCTGTTTGAAGACGGTTCATTTAAAAGTTTTAAAGAGGAAAGAATAAAGAGGACAGGGAAGTAGTTCTCCCCTTGAGTTGGAGCAAGGGAAGGTTTCTTGAGCAGCAGTGTTACCTGAGCTTGTTTGAAAGTGGTGGGAAACGTATCCAGTTAGTGAAGCGGTTAACATATGGTTACAATGGTAGGATATGGCCTGTAGAAAAGTTGTTGGAAAAGGGTCCAGTGGACAAGAAGTAGGGCAGCTGCCTGTAAGAAGCTTAGACACCTTGTCCGCTGAGAGAGAAGTGAATGACGAAAAAGAGGCAGTAGGTTTAGAGAGGCTCAGAGAAAGAAGCTGTGAAGGGTGAGACAGGGTTTGTGTAGGTGGGTCAGAGAACTGGCTATTACTACTATTATTATTAGAACTGGATACTGCAACTGTGGCATGGACATTCGTGAGGTTTTGGTAGTCATCCTTTGCAAAAACAGGTAGTTTAATTTTTAGCTGCCGAGAAGGCTCCTGTGGGCACTTGCGTAAGTTATGTGACGAATGACAGATTTCCTACACAAGGAAATCTGTCATTCAGCACAGTCATTATGCACAGTTTATTCAAATTGATAGTTGATATCAAAATTATTTTGGAAGCATCATTTGAAGGTAGGCCTACATAAAGTTCTTTAGTTTTGCTTTAAAGAGCTAGGCTACTTCTCAAACAATGGGTGATTGTACAGGAGTTACAGTAAATGATAGGCTAATTGGAATTAGTTGGTTTAGTGTGTGACTGGAACATGGTAGGACATCACTTTTTAAATCTCAGTTCATAACCTCTCTGCTGCTTCGACCACAATATGGGATTGGTAATAGTCATACAATTGTGTCCAAGATAGTTTAAAA
>JAVQKI010432534.1:0-12284 GCA_036025975.1 Nematalosa erebi | reverse complement strand
AAATCAGGAAAGTGTTCGAAGTTGCATACAATAAGTGTAATAAGTGTATAATAATATATTTTTTAAAAGGTTAAAGGCACTGCATGAAGCTGTCTAATCAAGCAAATATATTTCATCTAACTGTACTTCATTCTGTGGTCAAATATAGTGGGTAGCCGCTTTGTTTTTGTTTATCTAGTGGCGAGTGATCAACAGTTCTGATTTGTGCATTTCCCCTAGCACCTCAAACACTACTATCAGTCTGAGAACACTTGCACTATTTTCTTGTTCCCTTTTATCTTGTGTAAGCTAATGTGCTCTGGAGGGATCACTAAGTGAAAGTGTTTGACCAACTCATCACCCTCCCCATTACCTTTGGTGGGCTGGAGTGAGGCGTGGCGATATTGACAGTAGTGGACGTGGCTCTCTGCTCCCTCTTTGTAGATAAGAGCTCATGCACCAGCCCTGGCATTAGAATATGAAGGGACACCTGCCTGGATTGCTCTTCACCCCCTTTGATCTCAGTGACAGTTTTACTGCATTACTGGGATTGTCATGGTTAATCCTTTGCCTAACCGGTTGTGTTTGTCCCAGCCAGGGGGCCTGCCTTGGGCTGATACAGTAGGCTGAAGCCTAATCAAACAGCCTGGCAAGGGCTGCTGGGAGATGAACCTTTCAAGCCACTCACTGAAAGGTCAAGAATAGGATCCACACCAGGGTGGGATCTGTAGTTACCTTGAAGCATACAGGGATGGATTTGTCTAAAAAGAGCCATCTTTTTATGCTGTGTAACTAAGTGTAGACAATTGCATTACAGAAAGGTTACTCTCATTGAGTGTCCTCACAAAATCCATATGTTGTAAGACGCATAGTCAAGCCTAATGTTGTTACTGCTCTTCAAGTAGGTTGCATCAGCTGCCTGGCTAACTGGATTTTGTGCACTTTCCTGCTGATTTAGTCATTTGTCTTGACCTTGTGAACAGGACCTTCTCTCGTTATTTCAACGCTACGCAATAGTCACCTGTGTGTCCGCATTCGTCCTTGAATTTGTCCTTGAATAGGAAAAACTATATTTTAATACGGTTTCCTGATAACGCCTCTGTGAAGTCTCTACTTTCCTATATGGACATAGTAAACATGCCCAATAGAAAGATATCAATTGAATTTTGCACATCATTTGCATCATTGCATGCAGTTCGTCTCATTGAATAGTTTTTGTTTTTTGTTACCTGTTGTAGTCTAGCAGATTTTTTTGCAACACTAGTGGGTTTCAGTATTTTTAGGTAGGGATTTCACAGTGCTTTTTATTTGGGTTAGATTTCATCCAAATGCATTTTATTATTATATTACTATTGACGTGTAAAAGCAGTCCTATGGATCGCTGGTGAATGACTCACACAAATGAGCCATCAGGCCTTTAAATGCCAGAGACAGCTCATCGAGAATTATTAACCAGTTTTCTGCTTGTCATTCCTATTGATTTTTCCACCACATAGTTTATTTCTCACTGTAAAATACACACTCGGAGACGATTTACAACTCTTGAAGACCTTGCCTGCCAGGCCTGCCATTACGAACAGATGAAAGCTGGAGGGGGAGCCGTGCACCAGTGCAGCATGGGATATTGTTTAAATACCGTAAAAAGGGCCCTGCTCATTTGCACAGCCAGAGCACTGTGGCAGAAAAGTGCTGCTGTAATCCCACTCGTAGCAGGTGGTACTACTTTAATATCAGTGTAAAACAAAATTGCGAGATGATTCCCCACACACTCAGCCTCCTTTTTTTATAATCTCTAAATGAGACGATTGCTGGCCCCCGTTGGCAAGAAAATGGAACCTCCAGGTTTTTATTCAAAGTTGACCGGGGGATGGATAGGAGAGGAGATTTTTTGGCAAGAGTGTTCAAGCCATCGACTCTCTGAGACAGTGCTGTCAGAGGAAAGGTTTTTTTCTCTCCCTCCCTCTCTCTCTTTTTTTTTCCTCCCTTCCGAATTACCTGCTGGGTCCGAGCTCTTTTATGCTCTTGTTGTGACAGGTAGATTTATAAGGCTTGAAATTTGTACAAATCAGTTGTCATTCACAGCGAGCTGTCAATGTGTCAAGCTGTCAGGCCTGCTGTGAAGGGGATGCCAGAGGGGGTGCGCGAGGGGGCAACCGCCGAGAAAAGAAAATGAGTTCAAACAGAGCTGAAACGGAGCTCCATTCTCTGCTCTCTCTGCCCCTGTGGAGCCGCCATTGATTTTCCTTGATGTTGAGCAACAGCGTGCCCAAAATGACATGCCTCCTCACCAATCTGGAGATGCTTGTTTATTGTCTTTTAAATGGCAGGAAATCATTTTCTGGGGGAAAAAAAAGCGTTGTGTGTTCAGTAGCCTGCATTTTTGTCAGGCCTGAATGGCCGTGCATGTCTTTTAGGAGGTGTCCCCGAACGTGGGGCTGTGTTTAATGGGGAGCCGTGCTGTTGGCTTGATGGGCATGGCTGTCTCGCTCGCTCGGTGGACACAGCATGATGCAAAGCCCCCTCGACAGGGTTAGCAGGGGCCAGGTGCTATAGCCGGATGAGGTGTGCCGAAAAACAGCGCCTGGCAGGGAAGGTGTCTCCAGGCACACCTTGACAGGCTGCTAACAAAAATGTGTTTGTTTTACAGACACAGGTACAGTACTTTAACTATGACACAATCAATAGAGCTCATTCCTACAGTGCCTCGTGGGCATCCATCAGAGACTTGCTTCTATTTGAATTAAGATTGGAGGTCAGTCCTTTTAAACACAATGCTCTGCACTTGCACAAGGAATTCGCTATGGTGCCAGTGTTGGCTGATTTAGTTGACATGGTGACAACTTTGCTGACTTAACATTATTTATTTCATGGGATATCAACCGAGGAAGTGTGGCTGGCTGACCGCTCAGTTTCTGTATTATTGAGAGTTTCAGTTTCAACCAGTTTCCTCCAATCTTAACATTTCCACAAATCTCAATACTCTTTAGTACTCCTGAATATATGCATTGAGTTCAACATATAAACACTAATCTCTTTGAATATCTTCTGGCACTGATGGTGTAAAAGATATTTAAGTACTTGAGGTCTGCTCTGTTTTTCAAACTGTAAATCTGTCTGGATTTTGTTGGTCTCCCACATCACCCAAACCTTTGAGAATATTAATACACCCCATAGAGCCAAGGAAAACCAGAGCTATTTCTTCTGTGGGCTGCTTGGAGCCATGTTTATTTTCATGCTCATTTCAGAAGTCTCCTGAAATCTCTGACACTGGAGCTGATTACAAGAGCTGAAGGACTCTGTGTGTTAGCACCACTCTCCTCCACCTCCACAGGCCTTCTGGCGAGAGGCTAGAGGTGCCAGAGCAGCTGAAGGCAAGTGGAAGGGGTGTTAGCAGAATTTAGTTTGAGAACTCACTAATTTGAGATGTGAAGCCTTCATTACTTCATGTGGCTCCAGCGCTAAAATGCCTTTAGCCTGGCCTCTGTCCAAATGTACCTCATACACATCTGGATTGTGTAGCAGAGCTTTAATTAGCTTGATTGAATGATTTTTCCCCACTCTCCCTTTTCCTGGAGCCAACTTCACTGATCCATCATATTCCGCGGACAAAAAAATTGATCTAGAAGCTGAAATGTATCCGGGGACAATGAACGGAAGGTGACACCTTGAGCAGGTAAAAAATTCATCAAAAGGGTTTTGCAGCGTAGCTATTAGCATCTGGCATGTGTGGCCTCGATGCCTTTGAGCAGGAGAAGTCCACAGAGAGGAGCGCGACGCAGCCGAGTTTGTCTTGTAAAAGCGCAGCTGTCCAAAACATGACAGCTACAGCATTAGTGGGGCCATTAAGAGGTGTAGAACATTTCCAGGGAAATGATTTGAAAAATGACAATGCAGGCTCCTGTGCAATATTAATTGTGACGCGCGAGCCAGGCAAATAAGTTAGATCATCTGGTGCACAACACCACAGGACTTGTGTTATCTTGTCTTCGTGTTCAGATGAAGCGTTTACTGTGATTGATTATGTACATTGCTGTCAAACATGTTGCTTTGTAGTCTTGGCAGTTGGTTGTTAAATACCCTCAGTCCAAAACGAAAAAAAAAAAATGTTTGTGCAATGTGTTGAGGCTACATTATTGTTCAGACAGGCTAATTAATGCATTGTATCTCTGTGGCAGGATTGTGGTTGATTTAGGCAAATCTACTGCAGAGGCTACTGTGGTCTCTGACTATTGATACCATTATTTTCCATTGCCCTGGCCTGAACTTCACTCAAGCTCACAAGCACCATCCATTCTGTTCCTGCTGGCCCATCCATGACTCTTCCTGGTCAAACATTAAGCGTTGCTATTGCCAGGTTAGCTTTGATTTGCAAATAGCCTCTGTGATTTTTTTGTCCTTATTGAATTGTAAATTTACTTTCTTAGAACTTACTAGTACTACCAAAGTGTTTGCATTAAGTGGGCATCCTACATAGTTAGCATAACAAACCTCTAGCTTGTTTTCCGTCAACAGCAAGTGCTCTTTGAAGTAGTTTTATGATTCCCTTGTCTTACGGGGAATACATCTCCATTCTTCTTCACTGAGTTGAGTCAATAGTTAGAGTGTAAATGGGTGACATATATGTGAGTGAGAAGTATGTGTTTCATCTGTATGGATAAGGGGTAGTTGTGCATCATGAGTTGAGTATTATGTCTTTTAGAGGGCAGCCATGCCTATAGCAGTGAAGCACCAACACACAGTTAGTTAGCATTACTTGAGAATTTTTCAATGCATTCAAGCCAGGGCACACTAAAACACTTTCTAAATGCTACTTTTTCCTCACAAACTGCAGGCCACATTGTTGTTGATGGGAAAACATGAGCAACACTGAGATGTTCCACCATTAAGCCTGAACTCCTTGGCTCTATCGCTGTTCTTTCACTGGACAAAGAAAATAGCTCTGTTGACAGACAAGTATTTTAATGAGGTGAAGTGTGAATAAATCACAATGCCTCCACTTCTGGTCTTTTATTTGAATTAGCTCCCTTAAACACATTAGGCCTATAAAACTGGGGAGAGTAAACGATGCAAAATGGCACGGCCCTGTTGCAACATATTGTTTTATTCCCTGCTTCTCTGTGCTCATTTTGTCTGTTTGGTAACTAGCATCTGCTGTTTAATAGGAAATTAATTTGCAGCCCTCCCAGTAAATCAGGCATGTAAAACAAAACCTGAACACACCAACTAATTAAAATCAAAGGGGCTGAAATCCATAATGGGCTGCCTTCACTCAAAATGGTTACTTTAATTGGTCGTAAATAAACTCTTGCTGTTTTTGTGTGAGTTGTAAACAGCTGAATGCTTCAATTAACCAGAAATGCTCCAGCAGCCAACAGTATGTGAAGGGGACTGGGTCTGGAGAGATGCTGACATATGGATGTGATCTGTGTTAGCCTGTTCAGATTCAACCTTTTTTTTTCTGGAGAGTGCGTGAGAAGGGGAGATATTTTAGCGTGCGTAATATAATAGTGACTCATAAATAAATGGTTACCACTTTGGTACTAAAAGTTTTCATTAGAGCTCAGCCTGAGTTTTGTTATTGACACTGCAGGTTGCATATGCTGGGAGATGCAGGAAAATTTATCAGTGTGCTTCTCCTCACCTAATAAATCATCTAAACAGGGAGAACCATATGGCAGATAAGACCTTGAAAATGGGGTCTTCAGTGTGCAGGGAGTCAAGTTGCCTGAAATCAAAGGGATGATCATGGACTGTTTTCACCTTTCCTCCCTCCCCCCCCCCACTCTCTGTTGGAATATCTTGCAGTTATTTTACACACAATTTTCTTGTTCACCTTATCACCTTTTTGTCACTTGTTTTTTTTTTTTCAAGGAGAAAGAAAGAGACTAGCAATTCCACTGTGTAAAGGACTGGCTGTAGATAAGGCAGCTTCTTCTTTTTCTTTTTTCCTCTGCCCACTTCCCCCCTCCCTCTCTCCCTCCCTCCCTCCCTCCGCTGCTGGTGTGCTGGTTGCAGAGAGGGTCCAGGGAGGTGCACTGCCTGATGGGAAGGGATGATATATGTAGCGGCTGTGTCCCGGCTCTCCTCTGGCCCTTTGTCATTAATCATGGCCATTAGCTCCTCTCTCGGCTGCCTTGTCTGCACAGGGCTATCAAAAGCCACCCTTTTCTCTCATATCCCACACCAGGAAAGGCCTAATATGTTCCCCTCACTGTCAGTTGTTTTCCCCCTCTACAACAGACACGAATTCTTACGAGGAAAATAGACTTAAGAATAGCCTAATGATGTGTGAATCTATGGGCAGTATTAAACATGATAACATCGGCTGGAAGATATTGACTAACTTTGAGCTAAAGATCAATTTTTAATATAGATTTTTTTCTTCCGTTAACTAGATTCCTATTGAAGTCTTTGTTTATATGACATCCTGCAATATTTTCCTTGGTATGATGGTTTGTTTTTGTTATCATATGTGCTTTATTTGTGGTAAAACGAACAGCAATGGTATGAATGGACTTAAAAGCAAAATTTCAGTGATTTCATTGGTACCTCATATTCACAGGGAAAAAAAATGAACGTCTGTGTTCATTTTTCACGACACCTATGAAAATGATGGAGTGCCCTGAACACAGCGACCAAAAAGGCTTGCCTTTGTCTCAGTGGCTGTGGGCCCCAGATTGTTCCTATTGTCTGGCTTAATGAGAATAAACAACTGGCCACCAGGCTGACCATCAGATTTAATAGAGATATATCGCCAGGTGCTGGCTTGGAGACTCCCACTCCGGCTCCCAAACTCAGACTGACACTTATACTAAAGCCCCATCAGCCTAGCCCCGTTCTCAGCACACACACCACTAACGACCAATGGATTTGCAGACAATTGTTTCTTTTTTCCCAATGCATCATGCTTACTCAGTGAAATTATTGCTGGCTGTAATGCGGCATTATTATTAAGACATACTGCTTTTTTAAACACAAACAGAGTTATATTGATTTACTAGTGTGCAGCTAAGAAAGAAGAAAAAAGCTTTTGTGGGCTGGTGTTTTATTTACCTCCCTGGCTTTGTAATGAAACTGAGTGAAGATGCAGGAGCTCATATTATACTGTGTCCCCCTCTCTCGTTGCATTCACTTCATTATGTGGAATTACACATTTAGAGGGGAAAACTGCATGCTAGCAGTTGGTGCTGATGTGGCTTACATTGGAATTTCCCATTGTGAATAAAATAATGGTTTCAATTTTACCATCACAAACACATTTTTCTGAAATCCTCCTGATGCTACTATGAAATGCTTCCACAAAAGCATTCAGGTCCCTAAAATGTCATTTTCACAAAATTTTTGAAATTATTGCTAATTTGTAAAGATTTACTTGTGTGTTTGGGCTCAGGAGAGGCCTCCCTGGATTTCTTAGGATGTGGTGTGGCAACATCAGTCTCTGGTAACTCCAAAGTGTTTCCATTCAAGTATTTACCCAGAACATGACCAATTTTGACAAGACAATTTACATCTTTGTATAAAACAATTTATGGAGGCTCTACTGATTCTCACTAGATTAGGCTGTTTGTCTCCGTCATGAGATAGCCATGCAATCTACCAGTAAGGCCCCCTCATCCCCCACCACCAACCTATTTTCCAATATCACTTCCCTCAGCCTTGCTCATGGCTCTGGGAATTGATTGAGAATATGGAGAGTAAAAATTGCTGCAGCGACTTCATAGAGACAACAATTACTGAATCATGCATATGTCAGTAATTCCATAAAAATCTGATCTTGGTGTAATGAAAACATCTGACTGGGGACACTGGCAGGATTTATGGCTCGGCTGGGACGGGGGAAAAAGGCTGAGGTGACAGGTTTGTGGTGTTGCTCCTGTTGTTTTGCGCATAACGAAAGGGGGGTGGGGTGCAGATCAATTAGCTTTGGTGAGGAGCTGCACACAGAGGCACTGGCAGTGCTTTTACGGCGACATGAAAAATGCATGTGTTTCACAGAGACATTTTTGAGCCATTAGGCATCTACATATATGATTTCTTGTGAGTGCACATTTATGATGATATATTACCTTGGCGTCATGTTTCTCCATGTCGATTGTTAAAGATGGCCTCTCTTCCCCATCATAAAACTGTTATCCCTCTGCACATCTTGTCCTAAGCTTTTAGAGATGCACAGGCCTCCAGATGTTCCCCCAGCAACCCAGTTTAGCCAGTCAGAACAACAGCGCAACAATATCCCATAGTATTTCAATGTCATTAAACTAGTACTATTAAGTGCTATATTTCATTGGTGCCCATAATTTGTTGTTGGTCTTGAACCACAGTGAGGTGATGAGCTCTTCATGTCAGGGCTTTAATCCTCTGAAACTGGGATGATCTCATCGTGCCCCTGTGCCTTTTTTTTTCTCCATCCAGTCTTCCCATGAGTCATTGGGCATCCAGTCATGCTAACAGTCTCTCCCAGGCCACATGTGAAATTCTAGTTGAATGACAATGAGGTGTCCTGCCACTCTGTCTCATACTACTGAAATGGAAAGGACAGATTATTATTGCAATGCTGAATTTATTGACAGTTGCTTTATAGTCAGTCTTGGGTGTGCATATGCAGCATTACTGTCACATGCCTCTCGGAGGAGTATGAGGGGGATGGAGTGATTGAATGTCAGTTTAAAGTGCTGTTAATTGATTCTGTTTCCTGTGTGACAGTTAAGTATTACTGATGATTATGTCTGTGTTAGTTTATTTAGCAGAGAGATACAAGGGTGTAGGGTGCTAACAGAGGAAGGAATGCTGGTGTCACGCTTGGGATGAGAAGTTTCCTTATGCTAATGTAGCGGTTGCTTAGTGGGTTATGGCCTGTGTCATATTTCCACACTACCTGTCATTGTGTACTCTGCTAATCTCTCTTGATGGATGAATGCTAGCAAAGAAATTCATGTTTTCAGTTTCTTGACATAAACCAGCTTTTATGTCACTTGAAGCAGCCATGTGTTTTCTTTTTTTTCACAAGATGGCCTGTGATTTCTGCCCAGGCTTCATGACATTGTAGACTCAAGGTTATGTTTTGGGCCGAAATATTCTCACAGAGCCCTTTTCTTTTTTAATGTGCGGGGTCCATATGCCTGGAGATGGTGCATGGTGGCGCTGCCAGCTGCATTGACTTAATATTCTTCCTCTCGGCCGTCTCCGTCCTTTTGGCCTTTCCTGTTTTACTGCCAAATTAGGTACCAGTAATTGCCAATTATGTTGATTCTTTTATGATATGGACTTGACTATGAACTGGACTGAAACAGAACATATTTCATGTACACCACAGATGGCTGTGGACACTTTGGAGCGTCAATGACACAGCGGCGGGCCAAATGGAGGCAGAGGTGGAGGTGGGGAGGGGGAGCCATGCAATATGGGGGACAGAGGTGGCAGGGATGACATGTCTCTCTGAGCAAACGAGAGCCGAGTGCTTCTAAACGAGCAACAAGCAGGGGCCTCCTTTTAATGGCCCTCAGTCATTTTTATTCATGCCCATATTTTGTGCATTATGATCCAAGATTCCCCAGAATGACCCAGCCCTTTCGACACAGCAAAGCCACTTCCTCATTTATGACACTATGTCAGCTGGGAAGTGCTAATGATACTCCACAGCAGAATCTTTCATTGGGGAAAGAAAAAAAAAACAGAACATCTACTCCACCCATTTGGCAGAGCGCAGCGACATGGTTTTACTGTCTGTTTTGGTCTGTCTTTCCCAAACTCCCTGGAGACGGGGAATGAAGTGTTTTTGTTCGATGGAAACATTATGATTCAGGACATTTGGATATGCTGAACTCTGACTCTGAAAGTGTTGCTGGAGCCAGACAGTACCAAAGAAGTTGAAGCCAGTGTCACAATGGTTGCAGACAGCAGCAGCCTCCACTGTTGAGAAGAGCTATCACAACATTAGGATGGAAAAATGCAACATGACCATGCATACTCACTGGCTAACAAAAAGCTTTAGTTTTGTAGCTTAATCATCAAAGTCTGTTTTTGAAAGTCAGTGAACAGTGACTAATACAACTTGCATACCAAGCTTACAGTCTTTGTTTCCTATGTGGATAAGCAGGATATCTATGACAGGCGCAACTTTTGTTTTGCTATGCTAACCACAGCATACTGCTACATGCCTTTATGTTACATTGCCAGCAGCTAGATTGACGGCAGGAGGGGTTTATTTTGTGTAAATTAGATGAACTTCTATAACTTTCTTATGTCAAAATATGAAGTGGAATTGGATTGTTGCATATTCACAATATGCTTGAGGTTATGCTTTAATATGAGGTTAGGGTTCATGCACATGAGTGAGGAGAAGCTGCTGTGGCCAGGGCCATAAAATTGTATGAAGTCCTTTCTAATGCTAGCATACACTGGTTTGTTTGTATATTCTTGGCTAGTGGAAATATGGTGGTGCAACATGGCAGATTCCAAGCAAGAGGACCTGCGCTTATATGTAGATATGAAGGGCTAACTCTCAACTAAGAAAAACACGGTAGGCAGATACACAAAACCTGCTGGTAAAAATAGCTTGCGTTTTTTCATGTTTGCGATTCAGTTTGGTGTTTGCTAGCTTGCTATGCTTTTATCCAGCCTGTTCAGTAATAATAATGTGAAGATTTGTGCGTCTAAACACTCAGGTGATGGACTGGATGGGATAAAGAAATGGAAATTGAAGAGGAGTTGTTTTTAGTCAAGCTACTTAAGTTAAAATGCCATCATATTTTACAGCTGTTTGACAATGTGCAGATCCTCAGCCATAAATTGCTTCGAGTTAATCATGCACATTTCTGACAGGCATGTAGTGTCCTTATCACTACATTTATAAAAGCCCCTAATCTTCTCTGAAACATGGGGAATCTGGCAATGCACTCTTTCTCCTTTGATGGTGAAGATGGTGAACTGCAACATGGTCATACATCCATGCAAATGAGAACAGGTTCAGAATGTGTGTTGTGTACTTAATCGAAGGTGTTATTACTTTGTGGTGGCTTAACGGAGAAGACACAGCGTGTGATTCTGATGTTCACTGGGATCATGTAGTCTAGAGGCTTCTGGGTCCAGTTCATTTATGTTGTTGAAAAATGGGCTCTTACGTCGTGATTGGTGGCTGAAAATGCTCTTGTCATTACTGCCTTTGTATTGTATTGAATTCGATCTGTGTAGCAGACCTCCCTGAGAGCAATTTGTCTAAATGAGAGTGAGTCATTAGTCCAAATCCAACCACTTTCTGTTAGGATCTTAAAGCATTATTGGGTAAATCTCTCTTTAAACACAACAAATAGGTGGCCAGTGACAGAAATAAGAAGTAAGCAGTCGATCCCCACCACTCATTCTCACACACACACACACACACACACACACACACACACACACACACACACACACACACACACACACACACACAGAGAGAGAGAGAAACACATACACACAAACACACAGACATTTTGCCTTAGCAACACAAAAGCCATGCATAATGTACAATCTGATAAGTGTTCCAAGCCCCCCTCCCTCTCCCCGGCCTCTCCTATACATCAACAGTGTGGCGCTCAGCTGTGGTTTGAGAGGAGTGAACTCTGGGATTGGACTGGGCTGAAGTTGATTAATAGGCCTGCGCGGGTGAGAGACTCCAGGGCCAAGCAGTAGGTCCATCCTGGTGGCATGTGATGTTGATTGGCTTTGTCCTGTGCGGCTGCGCCGGAGGAGCGGACATTAAGATGAAGTGATGCTGTCGTGTCGGGGAGCGCTGCACTGCATCATCCGGGGAAGAGACAGCTGCGGTGCTTAATCCTTCATCACCAGGGGAGCAGTGCCAGCGCAGAGATATACAGCCAAAGATAACCCTCCATAACTTCTGCTAAAGATCAGGAAACTTTGAATTCACATCCATCTGCTCGGCCCCTGTGTTAAAAATGAGCAATCGCCCGAATGTCAAATCTAAAAGGTGGAGACAGAGGAAGAGAGCAATGGGGGATTAATGTAAAAATAGCGATACAGTGCTGGGCTTGAATAACCTTTAGTGCTAATGGTGCTCTTTAGATTTCCTGTCCAGCATAAACAATTGCTGTGCTCTGTCAAACCGTACATTTCATAGTGATTAGGCTGGAATCTTATTTAAAGAATGTAAATGTAAAAGCCGTATTAAATTACTTCTATTACTGCTATGTCTTTTGTCTCTTTTTAGTCAATTATTTAGCTGCAGAGATATGCAGTCCTTCTCACATGGAGTTGATTTGTTTTCCTGTTGTCTTTTATAGTTTGGCCTGAGTTTAGCCTTTTAT
>JAVQKI010432335.1:0-17986 GCA_036025975.1 Nematalosa erebi | reverse complement strand
CATATTAGGGGTAATAACTAGAGGAGGCAAGTTCCAAGTTCTCTTTTCAACTAAAATTATAAAATTCCTTCCATGATTGCTCCCACCCACGAACATTTCAAAAGGAGGACTAGTGCAATTAAAGTGTTTAATGTCCAGAACACATCTCAATAATGAAACCTTGTTCGAAATACTTCACATTATCTTAATTTGATTATGGCCTGTCCTCAATGACCTTGATTGGTGCGAGGTAATCAGAATATTGTCTTTAGATGACCGCAGCATAATATTGTTCAGAATATGGTCTTGGTTCAATAGCGGAATATTGATGTCCATGTAAATGCAGTCTTTGAAATTACATGCCACTTCCTACTGAAGATGATGCAGCTCAGGGTGTTGCTGCTGGAGTTTCATGATGCCAATGGTCATGCCATTGGGCATGATGAGACGATACCCGTGGTCATGCCATTGGGCACGATGAGATGGCGCTTGTATTCAGTCAAGATGTTTCATCATCCAGATGTTTTGTCTAAAGGGGTTTATCCTAATAATGAGAAGAAAAGTACCTGTACTGTAGCTCCCTTGACCGATGAGATGCCCCTGTTCAATCCAGTCTTTTGTCCCCCCTGTGAAAGACCATGAAGCTCCTTCAAATGCCATTGTAGCTCCAGTCCCGCAGCCCTGGTTCCTATGATGAGTGTGTGGTGTGTGTCAATTATGGCTTTGGTGGGGAAGACGTTTCAGACAGCACGCACACAGAGACACACACTCACACACACACGTCAGCAGTCAGTGCTGCTTCTGCTGTTTGTGTGTTTCTGTAGATGTCTGTCCCTCACTGCATGGTGTGCTAAAGCAGCCCACAAAAACATACTCTTGTTCACACGCAGCACAGTAGAGCTTGTTGTCTCACTCTGAAGGACAGGATAACAGCAGTAGAAGACAGCTCTGAGAGGAGGGGAGGGGAGGAGGTTGTTGAAGAGAATGTTTCTCATGGCTCTCCTCACCAGTCCTCTTTGTTTCACTGGTGTCCTTTCTCCTCCTCCTCCTCTCTTCTCTCCTTTCTTCTCCTGTTCACTTTCTTCTTCAAATTCCATCCTGTTCTCCTCTTTCACTCCCTCCTTTTACACTTTCTACCCTTTTCTCCTGCATGCTCCTCTCCCTTGTTTCATTTCCAGTTCCTCTCCTCGTTTCCTGACATTTCTTTCCTCCCTAACCTCTCCTCCTTTTCTCTCTCTCATGCCTGCCCCTCACATCCCTTTCATCTCTCTTTCACACTTTTATGCCCCCCTCTCTCAGCCACGACACCCTGCCTCACAAAGATTCACAGCCGCATCACAGGTTTGCATATGGCTGTCTGAGAGAACCCTGATATGTTGCATACCACTCTTCCTCCTTCTCTTCCTCCTCTTCTCTCCTTTCCTCATTTCACTATAGGTCATCATTTTTCCTGTATGTGTCTATGCCTCTCTCCACTCCTCTCATCCTCTGCACTCCTGTCGCCTCTGTTCTCCTCTTCCCCTGTCTCGGTGCTCTGTGTGTGTGTGTGTGTGAGTGCGCGCGTGCGTGCGAGCGACTGTGTGTCTGTGTTAGTCGGCTGGCGTGAGGCCTGATCAGTAGAGAGTGTCTTTCTTCTCCTGTGACTACATGCCAAATGGGCCAATCACATCAAATCCATCTCCGCTGGCAGTGTCTACAGTTACACAGTCATCCTCTCATTCTATTCCATCCATCTCTCTCTCTCCCTCTCTCTCTCTGTCTCTCTTTCTCTTCTGTCTTGCGCTCCATTTATTTGACTCTTTGTTTCGACACTCTCTATATATATTATTCTTTCTTTCCTATGTTGGGCTTTTGTTTTGTTTTGTTTTTTCCCTCTCTTTTTCATTCTGTCACTATTCTGTTTTATTTTGTCACACTCCTTTAGATGTGTAAGCCTTTTCCACACCCACCATCTGTTCTCTCTCTCTCTCCCCCCATCTTTCTTTCTTTCTTTCCGTCTTTCCCTCAGTCTTTCTCAGTTTATTTGAATGTTTGCATGGTATCTGACTTCTCCCTCCATCTTAACTGCATTTCTGTCCTTATCTCCTCCTCCACCCCCCAAACCCCACCCCCACATCCCAACAACACACACGCACACACACACACACACACACACACACACACACTCACCCTGTTTAGCCATATTGGCAGTACATAGTCTGTCTCAGCTGATTGTGGTGCCCTTGTTGCATCCTTTCTATCCACTTACTTGGCTGTTTGGGTGCACACAATTGCCTGAATGCGCATGTGTGGGTCTGTCCTATCCCTATCTATCCCAATCTGTTCCTGAATTTGTGACCACAATGTGCATCGCTGTTTGTGTCTGTTCAGGCATGTGTGAGTGCAAATACGTCTGTAGGCACACATTCATGGGCGTACGCGTGCGCATCAGGTAACGGCACATAAATATTTCACCGGCAAAGCAGTGCGGTCACATCCTGCAAGAGCCAGTGCGTCCTTTACGTTTGGCTGCAGTCCAGCTTCACTCACTCAGACTGCAGCTCACGAAAGCAGTGGCTGAAGACACCACGCTCACGCAAGAACACACACACACACACACACACTCTCTCTCTCTCTCTCAGTGCCTGCCTCCTTCGACAGGCCTGTCTGTCTGCAAAGGGAGGCAACAAGAGCTGCCATCGTTGTCCCAGGCGTGTTTTTCCCTTACGTGTCAGGCAGAGTCTCTGATGTGTCACCCCTATCCTCACACGCGTGGACACACACACACACACACACGCACGCACATCCATGCCAATTCTCTGTCATTCTGTGACAGGCCGATGCCTTAGACCTCCACACACACACACACACACACACACACACACACACACCACAACCCCACCTACGCTCACACAGCACTCACTCCACTCCTTCACATAGTCTAGTCACATAGCCCATCTTTCTCCTAGACAAACAGCGCTGTCGTCGTCTACATATTCCACTCACGTACAGTATGCTTCCTCTTGTCATATTTGTCGGTTCTAGGTGTACCACAGCACAGCAGCATTGTGCACCTAACCTTGAGGAGCCACACCTTATTAGCACTTTACTATACTGATATATATTTTAAGTGTCCTATGATCTATATTATACCTATTTATAGATGTACCTCAGTGTAGGAGCATTAAGCACCTAATGTTAAGAAGTTGCACCTTAAGCATAGCGTGGCCTGGCCACACACACACCCACGTCAAGATGAGGTTGGGTCTGGGGAATATCCATTTGCAGGGGGGGGGGGTCAGATAAAAGGTTGTCTTTTACATCTCTCTGCACGCAATAGGATAGGGCTTCAGCCAATTAGCAACGAATAGGGTGACGTATCCATCAACTTTCCAACCAGCAGAGCTTAACATAGTTTACAAAGAGAGAAGACTTCAAGCTAACATTTAATTGAAATTAGCCTGCAAGAATAGCTGCGATATGTCAATGTTATGTCAACAATATGGCCACTCAAACATCTTTTTGGAATTGTTAAAGAGACAAGGATTTGCCGTGTCCCCATCTCGTCATTTTGTTAAGCCCGCCCTCTGACTCTGCACTTCACGGTGATTGCCCGGCCAGTACTAGTAGAATCAGCTTGCAAGTCAAAGGAGAGTGTCTCGACGTCCTCGGCAGTAAATTACATTTGCTGCCGCTAATATGTAGGTGTACCTTATCATAGGTAACAGCCATGGCCTATTAGTTACAGCCTCGGACTTGTGACCAAGGATGGCCGGTTCAATCCCTGACCAGTAGGAAATAGTCTTGCATCTGCAACTCACTTCCTGCCGTTCTTCACTGTACAGTCTAAATGAAGTCAAAAGTCTAAAAATATGTTTAAAAAAAAAAAAAAAAAAAAAACCTACTCTTGGGCTGTAATGAGTCCTACAGGTGCCAGAGCTGCACCTTTGCTGCAAGAAATGAGTCATTGTGAAAATGGGAGTACATGATTGAAATGCTGCCCAGATGACATTCCTCCTTTCTTGACTTACCAGTCATGGGTGTGAGTCAGAATCAGGACTGAAACTGGGACCTGGGATTTTACATTTGTGAAACACACACACACACATACAGTCTAAGATGGTGCACAGACACACGCACACGTGAACACACAGATTCTGATTTTAAAGCGTTCTCAGACTCTATCCCTCTATCCCCTATCACTCTTAAGGATGGCTGACCTGCCCAGAGCTCCAAGAGTGAGCCCTGACTGCTGACAGTCAAAACCCAAGGTGCCCTGCTGATCGCCTGAGTGGAAAAAGTAGTTACTCATCTTATTGTGTCCTTCAGACCTCCTGTCTGCACTGCACAGTGTTAAAAGAGTGAGTGAGGGAATGAGTGAGTCTGCTCCATTGAGGGTACACTTTATGACTCGGCATGCAGTTTAATGATGAGAATGCTTTTTTGTGTGTGTGTGTGTGTCTCTAGATTTGTATATTGTGTGTCTGCTTATATGTGTATGTGACACATTATTGTGAGTGTGTGTATGTGTATATGTGTGAGCATGCGGTTTCCAGGTGGGCATTGACTGTGTGGGTGTATGAATGTGTATGATGTATTTCCTGTTTGTTTGTTTATGTTTGTTAGGTCATTCTCTCCCTCTCTCTCCCCGTCTCTGTGTGTCTGTGCTTTTGTGTGTGCGTGCGTGCGCGCGTGCGTGTGCCCACGCTCATGCGCATTGCCAGCATTTTGGTGCCCAGTGGGCATTTGCAGTGTGGGTGTGTGAGTGCTGATGGATGAGCCTCTGAGTTTTATTACGTCTCGCCAAGGTCCTCTGTCAGCAGCTTTGGGAACAGAGTGCCAGGCTCACGCAAGCTCCTCTCTCGCAGACGCACACACACACACACACACACACACACACACACACTCCTTTTCCTCTCGCACTGTCTCTGTAAGTATTTCACGCATAATATGTATTTATGCCCATACACTCTCTTGGTATGGTTACCCTCCTGTGCCCCCCCCCCCCCCCATTTTTTTTCTTGTGGCTACCCTTTTTATTTATATATTCATCCTCTCTCTCTCTCTCTCTCTCTCACACACTCTCTACTGTGCTCTATTTGTGTGCAGTCTCTCTCTCTCTTTTTCTCTCAATTCATCATTCTTCATCACTCCATCCCTCTTAATCCCAGTAGATCTCTCTCTATCTACGCAGTTATAGTCTCTTTGCGTCTGAGGATGGAGGCCCCAGGCAATATGGCCTGGCTCTGCCTACTTCCTCCGCCCGAGGCACCACCTGCTGCCTGGTGTCCACGTGCTCACGGCTGCTACACATCCCCCACTTCTAAAGTAACACATAATGGTATGATGATGATAGTGTGTTTTCCCTCCTCTCTTGCTCTTATGGATTTTTGCGACAGCTGTTTTGAATGAGCAATATGGCAACCATTCATTTTATTTATTTAATTGTAAAAAAAAAAAAGAAAACACACACAGTGAGACACACACACACACACACACACTCAGACATACATACAGGGACTCTGAAATCCTCTTATGGTGTTTACTGCCTACACAGTTTGAAAGCATTTATTTACTGCGTGACGCTCTTTTCTTTTGTGTCCGCAAACATGCAGAACAACACCACTTCACAGAGACTTCCATTCACTAGAACATGAGCAATGCTCGCAGTCTCATTGTCCATGTTTTTAAGCTTGACTAAATAGCCACACCACAAAGCTTGACAGCTAGTGTTACTTCAGGGCCTGTGGTGAAGTGGGTGTGCAGCTGCACTGCTCTCTAGTTGTCCTAACAAAAGAACATCGGTGGTATTTGTGGTGTAGACTTATTGACTAATTTAACGCTGTATGCGGTGGGCAGATGACGTCAGTTCTTGGTACAGTATAACTGTATACGTGTAGGCCTAGCATCGGTAGAGGTACCAGAAGTGGTTTTGGAGGTGGCAGTGGAGAGTTTTGCCTGAAAATCTGATGAAGCAGCAGCCACGAGCAACACACATTGCCAAGGCTCCCTTGCCCCTCAGCAAGCGGTCCAGCTGCATCAGCACCAGTGATGGGCAGAGGAGAGCTGGAAGCAACATCCTCTCTTCTCCTCCCCCTCCCCCTCCCCCTCCTCCTCCCCCTCCTCCTCCTCCTCCTCCTCCACTGCGCGCTGGGTCCATTTGATCTCGCCGGGCACAGCGGGGTGCCAGGCCGTTCTGCGTTTCCCTGGCCCTCCCTCCCAAAGTGTTTTAGGTAAGCGGTTGAAAACCCTCCGTCAGGCTTGCCGCTGTCGCTTCGTCTCCCTCTGAAAGTGCTTTTGAAGTGCAGGTGGGAAGTAGGCAGATCGGCTCTGCCAGACTGTTCCCCGTCTTCTGCCCTCTCCTGCTAAGAGTGTGTTTGTGTTTGTGTGTGTGTGTGAGAGAGAGAGAGAGAGAGAGAGGGAGAGGGAGAGGGAGAGGGAGAGAGAGACCAGTAAATCACTGTTAGCTGGAGCACTAACATGCTGGCGGAGGAGCCGAGGGAGTGGAGCATGCTGGGAAGTCTGGATGAAAGTCAGTTGTTCTGTTTTTGTTTTTGTTGTTGTTGTTGTTGCTGCTGCTTCTGTTTCTGCTGTTGACGATTTAGCCTCTTTGTCTTGTCTAATGTCCTGCTGAGAGCAAAAGACATGGTTTATTTTTCTGTTTTTCTTCTCTCCCTTCCCATTCAATCTCTCTTAGTTTCAAACCCTCCCTCTCCCACACCCTGCCTGTACCCCCATCTTCCCCTCTGCAGTACCTCACACTGTCCTCAAGCCTGTCATCTATGCTCGTCTCATATTCACCACCCCTGTTACTTGCCCCCAAACCCTCCTTCTTACCCCAGCCCTCTTTCTGCCCCCCTCCCCCCAAGGTGTATCAGTGATTCTCTCTCATTCACTCCATTAGACCCCTCATATTTCCTTTCCCATGATTCTTCTTAGCCTGTCTGGAAGCAGTGCTGTACTTGCCTGTCACTCTCTTTTCCCGCTGTCTGTTCTTTTACTTTTTCTGTGCTTTGTGTGCTTTGGCTGCTCAAAGCCAGAGAACATCAGTGAACATTGCTTCAGATGTGCCGTATAAAGCTAGCTGCCTCTGCAGTAATTTGCAACTGCATTGACAAAACTGTCAAAACCAGCTGGAGCCAAAGACGCAAATTTAAAGCTTGAGTTTTCAAGAACGCAATCAAGAAAGGGATCAGAATGCAATTATCCCACTATGCTTTTTTTAGGCTTGATGAAAGTTGGCTGGAGAAAGCAACTTTTATCATAGTCAGTTCCATATGCAAACAGCATATTCCAGTAGCACCATTGTAAAACTTTATTGGGCATCTGTATTGGATATGTATTCATGATGTGTATCTGAAGTTTGAGCACTTCATGTTAGTCCAGCTCCTAGTCACCTCCTGAGCCTCAGAATCAGTGAACAATTATACCCACCCTTTTCTTAGTGTGATTTATATTTAACTTTAACTATTTGAACACATATTAGCCATGTGTTTGTGGAAACTCTGTATTTAATGCTGAACCTCATGCTTATCTATTAAATCAATTGTTTATCTTTACATAGAGTTCAAGTGTGAGTTAATCCAGGACTACTGTTCTAGATTATTGTTCATGTGTGGACACTATACTGTATGTTCAGCTAACAGCTTTAATCCTCACACAAACTGTCCATGCACCAGCTTAATGAATAGACAGTCTGTAAATGGCAAGTATGTGTATACTAAACATTTGTGTGTATAAACCATAAATCTCATGTTTAACCTGACTTGCTCAACCTGCTTCTGAAAACGCTGAGCTATTTGTTTGTGTTTCCTCCTCTCTTCAGTCCCCGCGGCGCTGACCCTTGACCCCATCACCGCGCACCAGCGTCTCATCCTGTCTGATGACTGCACCATCGTGGCGTACGGCAACCTGCACCCGCAGCCGCTGCAGGACTCGCCTCGGCGCTTTGACGTGGAGGTGTCGGTGCTAGGATCGGAGGCGTTCGGCGCCGGCGTCCACTACTGGGAGGTGATGGTGTCGGAGAAGACTCAGTGGATGATCGGCGTGGCCAACGAGACGGTGTCGCGCAAGGGCAGCATCCAGATCCAGCCCAGCCGCGGCTTCTACTGCATTGTCATGCACGACGGCAACCAGTACAGCGCCTGCACCGAGCCCTGGACGCGTCTCAACGTCAAGAGCAAGCTGGAGAAGGTGGGCGTCTACCTGGACTACCCCAAGGGCCTGCTGGTGTTCTACAACGCCGACGACATGTCCTGGCTCTACACCTACCGCGAGAAGTTCCCCGCCAAGCTCTACCCGTACTTCAGCCCCGGCCAGAGTCACGCCAACGGCAAGAACGTCCAGCCTCTCCGCATCAACACCGTCCGCCTATAGACGCACCCGCACTGCAGGGGAGTCGACCTCTGGGGCAAGACAAAGGAAAGGAAAGGAAACAAAAGGAAAGAAAAATGAAAAGAAAAAGAAAAGTTATTGAGAATGTGGTGGAGAACTTGGTGATGCTACCATTGATTCCACTTTCTGCCGATGACCACTAGATTTATTGACTTAAAAAAACAAAACAAAAAAAGAGATTATATAAACCGTACAGGGTGTATAAAAAAAAAAAAAAGTTCTGTCCTTTTGGTTTATTGTCTGATGTGAGATGTTTGGATTTGTGGCTGTGTATCATTCTTAATGGTCCTTCAAGTTGTGAGGGAGTGGAAAGGCCTGTTGGTCTTGTAAATGTGTGTGTGTGTGAGAGAGAGCGTGTGAGAGAGAAAGAAATGTCTCATCCTGCACACGAAAGAGAAAGACAGACTTAAGCACAGCCAAGGCACCTGTATTGGTTTCTCAAAACTTTGTGAAAGTGATCATTCGCAATCTCGACACAATCCTTTAACCTTAAATCTCCCTAATTTCCACCGATCTGATTACCCACACACTCAATGTATAACCACTCTTCATGTAGCCTAAAGGTTTGAATGCAGAAGATGATTGCTCTCGGAAGTGATCATCGTAGAAAAACGTCGCCTTTTTACTTATCTTTGTGCAATGGGCTTTAGTGTGTTGGTGTGGTCCCACTAGCACCACTAATGCCACCCTCTGTATTTACTTTATGCTTTTATTCAATGGGATTCTGCGCAGTCAGCATCTTCTGCTGCTAGCGGCCGACCTGTTTATAAGTGCTTTTTTTTTTTTTTTTTTTTTTGGTCTCCTCCTCCCTTCCCTGCCTCTATCATCACTCTAAAAACAGAGACCTGGCCATTTGTCTCTTTCCCACTCCTTACTGTGTGGGTTGTGTGGTTCTTTTGGCTTAAGCCCTCCTCAGGAGCATGTTGACATGTCAGCTGCAGCAGATGTTGCTGCCGCTGTCTTCTACCCAGCAGTTCAGACAGATGTCTAGCTCCAGCAGTAATTGTGAATGTCCGTCTCGATGTGGGCTTATTGTGTGGGGCTTAGAGGCTTCTGATAGCTTTTTTTGTGTGTGTATGTGTGTTTTATCTGGGTTGGGTGTTGGGTTGAACCAAGATTTGTGTGTGTGTGTGTATGTGTGCATCTGTGTGTGTGTACACGCTTTGCTGTCTATTTACGTCCAAGCGACAACCGACTTTGCCACCTTGTCACATTTGTGTGTATGCGAGCATCAATCCATCCACCTGTCTGTCTTTGCGTGAATCAGTCCACTGTGAAAAATCCTCACGCACACAGGCTGTGTACCTGCTGCTAAACTGGTGCAAGGAAGGTGGTGAACTCTAAAGCTATTGCTGTCAGTAATTTTTTATTTTCCAATCTGTACATATCAACCACGTCCCTGGGGCCAGAGTGCTATGCCGCTGATCTCGTCCAGGCTTGCACTTCACCACAGCTCCATTACTCCTCTATGCCTCTTCAGGGAGAGCTGAAGGAGTCACGACTGTTCTCCGTGTTCGGAGTGAGCTTTGTTGAGCAATTTGGATGGCAGCAGTTTTAGATACTGCTGAATCAGCAAAAATGTGAAAGAGTAAGAGGTGTTCCACTTTTATTCTATTATTTCTTTTATTTCTGTCTCTGTGAGTTGGATATGTAGACCCACAAAGCAACTTGATTTGGGAAGTGACCACAGACCTGAGCCACTGGCAGAGTAGATTAAAGTTCCGACATAGCTTAAAAGACAAAGCCCAGTAAATGTGTGTGCGTGCGTACGTGCGTGCTTGCGTGTGTGTGTGTGGCTGGCTATGTGTGGGTGGGTGCGGGGGGTGTATTCATATGTGTTTCTGCTCTGTCCTCAGATATATTATCTGTGTGTGTGTGTTTCCTGAAGGTATGTTTGCCACTTCCACAGTGTAAACGCTTGGTGCGTTGTTATTCTCCAAGGCTCAATTACCAAGTCATGCTGCGCTCAAGGTCTCTTAGGAGCCGTCTGCAGCCTTAAAGCACCACCGCCCTTGCAGTGCTGATCACATCCAGACGCACGCATCTCTCCTTGTCTCTCTCCCTCGCTTGCCTCCTCTCTATCTTTATCTCTCTCTATCTGTCAAAAGATGGGAGGACAGGGAGCTGTGTGCTGGCCCTTCAGAAAGATGAACGAATCAAGAAGGTGACCCCACGCCCACTTTGAGAATCATATGTATCCTTGAGATCAGCCAAACAGACACAAGCAAGCAGCTCCCCCCTCTAATACACACACATACACACACTGGCAGACCCATGCTCACAGCCACACACAAACCTGACCAAATGAGCTGTCTCCTGGTTGTTAATGCAAGTGTGTGTGTGTGTGAGAGAGAGAGAGAGAGAGAAAGAGATATCTGTGTCATGTTGGTGTTGTGTCAGAGCAGTGCCCTGCTGCTCCTGTTGGATGTAGTGTTGCCGAACAAATCTACCCAGTACTACTGGGGGTTCTACCCCCCACCATTGACTTTCTATTCTGAAACGGGAATTGATTATTGTTTTTGTGGTGGGATATGTCAAATATTAAAAGATGATTTATTATTTACGCTTGTTATGGATAAGGATTGTTATTATACTTATGATAATGATGATGATGATGATGATGATGATGATTGTGTCTTTGACAGCCGCTTTGCACCTATCGTTGTACACTCTCTTGTTGGCATCTGTCAGCTAGAGATTTCATGAGAAATGTTTTAATGTATGAATAAATGATGATGAAACCAACACATCTCTGATGTTTCCTCATATTCCTTTGGAGCCTTAAAAAGAGAATGCTGAGAGTCAGATTTACAATCATAGTATTAAAGTCAGTGATGTGTTTGATTAAAAAAAAGTGAATGCAGAATATTCCTCTTAAATCTTACACCCAGGAGTGGTAACAAACAGAAAGTGTGAGGAAATCTAAAAGGGCTGATGATGGACAAGCGACCCATTTTGACCTTTTGAGAACACGTCCTCGCTAATGGACACGGCAGGCTATTGTGTGCGTCTCGCCTGTCTAAAACTTCGGCAAGGGGCTTTCGATATAAGGTGCATGTAAATCGATATGTCTTGCATTTTTAACTGTCTCCATTAAAGCCTCAGTCGGCAACGCACATTTGTTACATGGGGTAGTCCATGGAAATGGCTCCAGTGCCAGTTCGGATAAAATCGGATTCTTGATCCCACAATTAATGGACCGTTACAAATCAAGACTCGATCATTAAATGATGTTCCAATCGCGCAGGTTTCAAATCCTTTTCATGACCGGCTTTTGACACATCATTGCTATCCCTGAGCCGCTTTATCTAACCTCCACCCCGCAATCTTGTCCGTAAACTCTTGATTGGTCTCTCCCTGCGGTCGAACGGGGTGATGGAGCTAAGTACTCCCCAGGAGAGCGAGGAGTCGCTCTGATTCTTCAGACTTGGCGTGTCCCATTGTAACGAAATCCCAGCTCTCTGCTATTGCGCTTGTTATCACGGGCCGCGCCTGGCCAAAACGGTTAAGATGAGCAGAGACGCGTTTCGCCTGTCAGCTACCCTCCACCCACCCTTGCTCCCGGCAGAGGCCTGTGTGACAAAGAAGACAGTCAGCTGCTTTCTATCTCTTTTAAATGTATCATTTTCCCGTTCTTTTTTCCCACCTCTGGCTTTCCGATTTTCTATTTGCCCACTTTCACACAGCTCTGGTGTCAACTTTCATTGGCACATTTTGCGTTGTCAGGCTTTCCAGTCTCTCTTAGCATCTTTTCTTCACAGTTCTTTCCTTTTATTATCATGAACCTGTCGTGCTGCCATTTATAACCGATTGTAGCCTAGCATGAACTGGATAGAACAGTCTTCAATCAATCTCTCCCGCCTCATCAATACCTAAAACTGATCTCTTGTCTATGGCTCAATTTGTAAAGAACAGAACTGGCGATGACAAGATCAAGGTTCTTTGTATGTGATCACAGATCTGTTGTATTTCATTGATGAAGGAGTGGGGAGCGTGATGAAATGGAATGTAAAGGCTGAGGGATCCCTGTGTCACCTTGAAGGTGTGGTGCAGTTGAGATGCAGCAGTATAGACCTGCAGCTTGCATGGCATTCTCTCTCTCTCTCTCTCTCTCTCTCTCTCTCACACACACACACATGCACACAATTAATCCTCTCTCTGGCTCTCTCAAGACAACGTATCCTCTTTCATAAAAGCACCCACCGAGGGGCATTTTCCCTCTCTCATCTACTTATGGCAAGTCCTGTGAAGATGTGTGTGCTTTTTTCTGTTGTTGTTCCTCTCTCTTATGGCTTCTTTCTCTTCCTTGACAGAGTCCGTCCCTCAAGGGCTTCCAGAACACATGCATGTTGCACAGAAAGCAAATACCACAAGCAGATGCGCTTTGCACAAACATCCTTGGGCTCTGGATGGCATTCCTACATCCACAAACTTAGAAGGGGCCCATGGGGGCTAAATTTAAGACCCATTTTCTCCTCTCTCCCCATCCCGCTCATTTTAGCCTCATTACATAAGAGTCTACCATCTGTGCTTGTGTTCTTCTTCTACTTGTTACGACTTTAGATGCGCTCAGATATGATGAATAGGACCGTTTGTTTCCACGACATTCCAATACTCGTCCTCGTCATGCTACCCTGTCAACCCTGTCTATTTTTAATATGGAGATGTGCTCATGTGCTGATGGAGGACACTTTCCCCAGCTGTTCAAGCATAACATAAAGTACTTAGGTTCCACAGAGTAGGTTAATGGGGAGAATCTGTACTTTTTAAATGCTTTTCCCAAAACTTTTTCATTCAGTGGAATAATGAGGCTGCCAAAGATGACGTTCACAAGAAAAAACACACATGTTCATTCAAGATAGGACAGGAGGGATGCAAATGATTAATGTATTTTGTTTTTCTAGGGTTGTACTCTGCTTGGTAACCTGTCTTTGACATTTGGCTAGTGGATTGAGTCTAGTGTATAAATCTTCAGTTAACACGTTATTTGTATTACCTGAACTCGGACTGCACAACAACAGTGCATTTCCACTAGGTTGCTAGCCTCCCAGATATTCAGTGCTAGCAAGTCAATGGAATTTTGCAGATGCGTGTGCCAGTGGAAGTTTAAGTACTCAGAATCCATCTCCTGACATTTTGATGCCTTCTGGCAGTCTCCAACAATTGCAGGGAATCTGAGCTGAGAGGAGGCAAGCTTACATGTCAATTTAAAACCCCCACTCTCACCCCAGCTTTACACACGCACCCACCCTTTCAGTCAGAATCCATTGTCTAAAAAAGACCCCTTTTGTTTGCCTCCCCAGCTCTTGTTTCAATGTGAGACACCACATTCTTAGAGGTCCCAGTCACTTGCCAGAGTGTGTGCCACAGCTGAGTGGATAGAGGTTGCCCTCTGCTGGTTATGTCTTAGTCTGCAGTTCAACCCATGCCAAATACCAACCTGTGGTATCTGAGGAGTTTAAACATGCTCACATAACTTTCAACAGGACACACTGGAGGATGGGTAGCAACTATTTTGTTAACTTGTGTGAACATGACTGTGTGTTTTCCCCATCCTCTGATGCCCTTTGAGGGTTTTGCGATTGTTGGTTATGAAACCCTCGAAACCTAGTTTCAACTCCATAGTGACATCATCAGCACATACTCCTCCACACTGATCGGATCAGAACTAGTGTTTCATGTTTTGTTCTTTGTTTCCTTCCCTTCTCTTTTTCTCCTGTTTGTGTGGCCACCATGAATGCCAGTGATCATCCCACTGCTGCGCAGCCATGCAGAGACTTACCCTCTGGCTCAGGCGACTGAAAAGCAAACTTTAGCTGGTTGTGGTTAAAAATAAATTGGCTCTTCAGTCATAAGGTAAAATGATTTGCCTGCTGTGCTGCTCACTCTATGATATATAATGACTGATGAATTGAATCAATGTAATATCAAATAATTGCAGTTTGGTATGCTAAAATTTGAAAAGCCCTTTAGGTAAAAATAGCATCCATCTAAAACTGAAGTTTTATTCCCTAAATGGACAAAAATGTATGAATGTTAACATGAGCAAGCTCTAAAGTCATGAAGTCAAGAATTTCACATAGGATTATGGAAACTAGTTTTGACATTAGTTATTGAAATCCAATTTGAAATCACAAACATCTTGATAAAACTTATTTATGATCTCTTTTAATGTCTTCATCCAAAAACCTCTACCCAAGTTATTCCCAACACCATATATGATAGGCCTGTTTACTTTCTATGCCAGCAGCGGGGACAGGCCAGCTGTCATCAAGTCATTTTGTGTCTCTCTGTCACACACAAACTGTATTTCCTAACATCAGTACACACACACACACAGCTCTCTGTAGACACATAGTCACACACACGTATTTTACACTGAGGTACAGTAGACTGCATGATGCTGTTTTCATATACATACATATACTCATTCAAAACACATAAACAGCTTGTTTTTTTAAACAAAATACACACATTCATGACCCCATAAACTCTGTCCTTGTTGACTCAGTGTGTTTGTCGTGGAACTTGGTCTTCCAAAGGACTTTCAGCCCAAACAACACAAAGGTCTCTGTATGTTGGATGACTAAGACACTAAAGCCCATTGGTGCGGGGAAGAGACAGATAAATATCCCCCACACGAGCACTGCTATCAGCAGGTCTCTTGAGCAGGGGGATCCCCCAGGGAAACCCCACCTCTGGCAACAATGCCTGGGGCACGGCAGCTGCTCCTGTGGGTCCTCCCACACCCCACTGCAGTCTGACTGTGGTGACATCCACACAAAACACATATTCTCTGCCATGCCACTGTCCTTTCGCAGTGGCTGCTGTCCAGATGTTAGAGGTTGTTTATCTTGCATTTGCCTATCCCCACTCTTGACTTTGACCAGGGGCCTGCACCTGTCGGCCATGGATGCAAAGCTGCGAGATGAAAGGCAGCATTTTCCATGACGACAGAACGCTTGACGCCGCTCAGCGCTGCAAGGTGTGCCCCTGCCAAGAACATGGCACTTGCTGGGTTCTGTTTCCGTGTCAACAGTGAGGCTTTGTGTCCAGATGCCATCTAAGGGATTAACAATTGCGCAGTGAGAAGGTTGTGTTTGCATTTGCACTCGGACCTCCACATTCGTCATGTGCTCCTGTTCTTTCTCCTTCTCCTCCTCCAGGGAAACCTCAACATTCTCTAAGCCCATGCTGGCTGTTGCCATTTGCCCATGGGTATCCATGTGGGGGTGCTTTTCTTTGCCCTTCTCCTTCACTGGTGAAGATTTGTCCCTGTCTGCGTGTACATGCTCATGGTCAGGCCTGAGGCTGAGACACAGGCTCACATAGTGGCCCAGGAGAACAATGACAGCCAGGAAACCCCAGCAGGGCTCACTAAGGTCTGCCCAGGCCAAAGAGAGCAAGCTGGGGAGACAGTGCCAGAGAGAGACCCCGATGCTTCTGCCTCCACCACCATCACTATCACTGGTGTATCTCTCCAGGCAAAGCTCGACTGTGGGGATGTTCTGGGCCCAGCGGCGTTCGGCGCGGAGCCCTGAGATGCACCATGCCAGCAGGCAGCTCAGGACGCACACAGCATGAGCCAGAATGGCAGCAGAAGAAGTGTGCCTCTCTTGCTGCTTTGCTCTTTCAAGAGAGGCCTCTCTGCTCTCTGCCTCCCCTGAGTCAGGGCACAGAGGAACGCGGCACTCGTCTCCCCTTATGCATGTGCCCTTCCCTCCATGGACCTCACCCTCTGTCCCTCCAAGGTGGGGCCAGCGGAGAAGGAAAACCATCTCCACTGTGACCAGAGGGATGGTGAGCAGCATCACACTTCCATAGGTGTTAGTGAGGAAGAGGAGGAAGCGAAGAGCGATGATGTCGCCGGAGATTGGAAAGGCCACTTGCCAGTAGTCTGCCAGCCGCAGAAACGCCAGGAACACTGCAATAGCAACACACATGGAGAGACACAACCTACTCAATCTACAGAAATACAACACTTCGCCAACAACCATCTCAACCTCAGGCTTCACACATAAAATGCACATAAAGCAACACTATGTAACTTTTTGCCACTATTTGAGCGATCCCTTTTATCAGACAATAGCCTACCATCCAATCCTATCCTAAGTAGGTAGGCATACTAGCTCCAAATTCATTTGAATGGCATATAGTCATATGAAGGGTAGATAAATACAAGTGTTGTTCCCACCAGCAATCCAGATTATTATGTTAATCCCACCAGCCATCCAGATTATTATGCAGTCCTAGGTAGGGGATAGGAAACCCCAGAATAAAGGAAAGAAAACCTTAAAGCGATGGTTCGGAATAATTCCAACCATGGCGCTGTTATATGAGCTTGATGAGTGCTGTTGATGGCAAGGAAAACAAAAGAATTTGGAACAACGTAGACCAAATAGCGAACCGGCAACGTACGCTTAGTAAATGGTACATGAAAAAGGAAAGTGAAAGTGAGTTTAGTTGTACCATTGAATAAGCATAAGCAGCGCGTTCGCCACCCTGTCTATGTTGTTCTAAATTTGTTTGCTTTCCTTGCTATCAACAGCACTAATCAAGCTCGTGTAACAGCGTTATGGTTGGACTTACTCCGAACCATCGCTTCAACATACCATGCAAACTGTATTCCCTTTCAAAAACACGAATTAGCATGTTTTAGCAGTGCCAATAAGGCTCTAAAAAATATTTGAAAGATTTTGTGGGCCTTTTTGGTAGCTCCATAGTCTTGCTTCAACTGTAAGCATTGCTAAGAAACTAAGGACTAATGTTGAGTTTCCAGTTTGAAAACACACTGAAAGCCAAATGCTTTCTGAATACGGGCACAGTGATACACACACAATTGCAACTTCACCACCAGGCATCAAAACATGAAAGAAGTAACATCCAAAAAATGCAGGCTACCGGTCTCCCTGTGGACTAGCTTCAGTTTCTTACTGTCTAGAATGTGCTTTTCACTGATGTGTTGTTTATGAGTTTCTATAGCAGACTTCATGTGCAGAGATTCCTTTTTTTAGATTTATATATTTATCTATTTATTTAGACCGGCAAGTTCTGTGTGTGGGGTTTCTGTCTGGAACTCTATTCCAAGAGCTCTCTCACACACACAAAACAAAACACTAGCTGGAGAAGCCTGCCTGTATACATGTGAGCTAAGAATAGTAAGAGGCTGCTGGGCTTAGCTGTGCTGTGCTGAGCTCTGAGATACGCGTGCAGAGATAAGGCTGGGAGGCAAGGGGCTGCTCACGCGTGATAGTGAAGTCGGTGAGGAGCAGGAGACTGCTGCAGCACAGCCCCACTGAGCTAGGGGATCCTCCTCGGACCACGCGGACACCGACGATGCTAAGGCACATTTTGCACACACACATGGTAAGGCCAGCCTCCAGCAGACCTGCCATTGCAACACCTGTGAATCAGAGATCGCACAACAGAACACAACAGTGCGGAGTGTTAGTGTAACCAGATATGGATGTGTAGGGGTGCCTACAGGGCAGTCAGGTATACAAACTGATCTCTGTGTACACACTAGAAGGTTGGGACAATCATAACATAGATGTCTGTGTAACGATACTAAAAGCACATGTATAAGATGTTCATTCATAGATCTAAGAAAGATTAATTGTTTTGGTATTGTGTT
>JAVQKI010432333.1:0-18423 GCA_036025975.1 Nematalosa erebi | reverse complement strand
TGATAGTTTTCTTGCCATTTTACGGAAGACTCAGTATTATCATGCTTTTGTGCAGACTTGAAAGAAAATTGTGTTCATGCTAGGTTTAATTGTTTTTTTGTAATTTAAGCTAAACCCACTTGTTTACACGCCCACACGCTCATATATCGGATCCCTAAGTTCTGAACTCAGTTGAGGATACTGCTCTGGCTCTGGCTGGAATTGTGATGCTGCTGTGACTTCTGTGACTCAGTGACAGCCATCTAAAATCACATTACAGGTTTTGTTTGGGGGGTCATGGGGCGGGTTTGAAGCCATCAAATGTTAAACGACTCCTGTCTCGCCTGACTTTCATGGTAGCGCTGACATCTCCATGACATGCCAAGATGAAGTCACTCATTTCACAGGCAATTGCACCCTCTCTCTTTTTGGGGATGGGGGTTCATGAGTCACTGGCCATGACAGAGAAGCAAACTGCCCGCTGTGGCCTCTGTAAATAACCTCTTCAATGAAACCAATATGATATTCCCCCTGCATCCCCCCTCCTCCCATCAGTCATCCATTTCAATGCCAGCCTCACCCGAGGTCATTTGTTATGGTGCTTGCTGACTCCATGCATAGTTAATCACATTTGTTTATCAGGGGCTTGGGATTTGCATGTGTGTTGTTGTGTACGGTAAATGACGCTGGCGGCGGCTTACGTAATGGCTTAGATGGGTAGGCACGCTGTGCAGCAGCCACACATGTGTTGTGCAGCACACAGTGTTCTGCTGCAAATGGCGCAAGAACAAAGGCAAACATGTCAGTTATTAGACAGCAGATGTGCGTTAGTCTGTTTGGATGTTGGGTAGAGAAAACCTGATACATTTTTTCTCTCCTGCTTGTAATCTGTAGGGGCTTATCCGAAATCCAGCCCCTTCGAAATTCACATTTGGGGGTTGTTAAGTATACGTCAACAGCTTTCCGTGTGTGTGTGGCCTCTCCCCCTAAAGACGCAATAGAATCTGGTTTTGTTCTCTGTTTCAAATCTGTTTGCGTTTTTGATGAGCTCGCAGCGTGGCCCGGGTCTCCCCCTTGTAAGTGGTCAGTGGATTAACGGGTGGATGGGGCGAGATTGATCTGCTGGTCAAGCAGAACAAAGAGGCATTACGGAACGGCTACTCAAGGTTAACCACAAACACCACAAAGAGTGAAAAGTAATGGATTAAGAAAGCAAGCAGGCAAGAGGGGGAAAGGCTCAGCACAAGGGTCATGGATAGTGTCACATCAAGAACTGAAAGGAGGGAGAGAGAGAGAGAGAGAGAGATGGGGGGGGTGGGGGGGGGGTTGTAAAAAGGAAGTCAAATGGATTCCTTAATAAAGAAAATAAAGTGTGTGGAGAGGATGGATGATCAGGGGGTACGTTGGTCTTGGCAAGGCCCAGGCAAAGGGAAGTGCAAAAGGGGGCCATTCAGACCCTGCATGTGCAGATGGCCAGACTAACTCCTTTTTTCTGTGGGGTATGGTGGGGGTCAGGGATGGAGGGTGAGCTCTGTATAATCAGTACTGTACAAGTCCATTGCTCCCCTCCACACAGCAGGGATCGGGCCTATTCAGATGGCAGAGAGCCTGAGCTTCATGCTCCAACACAGATGCACTGGTATGTCAATGGGCATATAGAGAATGCATGGATTATGGACACAAGTCCGTTCTGAAATAGTCTTTTTATGTTAATGTTGATTTCAGAGTCTGTTCTCATCTTTCTGTTCTTAGTTGTATGGAACAGGTGAGAGACAAGCTCATTTGATTCATTCATGCTTTAAAATTTGAAGGAAACTACATTTCCTTCGTAATTACTGCATAATTAGTTTCATACATTTTTGAAGCATGATCGTTTTAATGAAAGTCCTAATAGTCATTCCTCCTAATGCATCGAAGAACAGTGTCGACTTGACAGCTTCGGTAGTTATGTAAGAGTCACTTACAGTTCCTTTTTGCCATCTTGTGAAAGATTACTGAAGATTAAGAGCACCATATGGTCCACCTAAGCCCTAAACAGCAAATTTGTTCATCTGACCTGCAAAAAGTGCTGCATTGGCAACTCTGTTTGCACAGAAAACAGAGAAAACCTTTGTTGGAGTATCTATTGTGAAGTTGTTTTTCAATGCATTTGATTATGCAAATATCTTGAATGAATGGGTTGAAAATTAATTGGTCCGCGGGCTCAATAATTATTTTTTGGCAAGCAGTCCTGGAAGAACTGTGTGTCCAAGCTCAATGCAGTGATTACGGCTCTATTGTTTAGGTAATGCACTCCTTGTATCTGTGAACTTGGTAAAGAGTAATACGTTGGTTACCGCAAGGTGTTCAGTGATTGGCTTGTTTAAATCAAGCATCCTTGCTGAAAAACATTTCCACTGCCTGGACACTTGGCATTCCAGAAGCAGAAAATGTTGTTTACTGACCAGGCGCAAGCAGTGCTGCATGAGACCCTTGAGGAATTGAAATCACATTTTCATAACAACAGTCGCTTCATCAAAATTGAGTTTACTGTAGGAATGTTGTTGTTCCACCAAGTCAGTCACATTTTAAGGGCAATTGCACATCAGGGAGGTTATCAGACTTGGCCTGAGGCAGACCACACCAAGGACACATCAGCAAAGCTCTCTTGTGTTTCTTGTTGTTACATGTTACCTGTCAAGTTAGCATGCTTATGTGTAGCCTTATCTGTACACGCGCTCCACCTACAGTTCATCTTAGCCTTAGCCGTTTATTTTCTGGCCAATTAGTTCATGATAAATTAAGATCCAGTCTAGCATTACATGATGAGATCATGCTTTTAGCATTTTGGCTAGTCAAAAAGTTTATGTAATCTTTTTCTGATTTGGCCCACAAATGGTTCGTTTATGTACAGAAATGAATGGGACTGGTTAAAAAGACATTTGTAATAAAGACGCAGGCCTGTCAGTTAGGGCAGTTTTCTCTCATTTTATCTGTCTTGATGTGTGCAGCTCATTAGCGCATTGGGACATTCCCATCTGGTCTGTCCTGGCAGCTATAGCAGAGCTGGACTGACTGCATTGTTGTGGCTAAGGGTTTCCCTGACTTTGCAAGTGCTCCCCCTGTGGTTTGATTCCCACTGTCTGGAAACACAGCTGCTACAATGTGGTGGGTTGCCATTGGTGTTGTTTTTTTTTTTTTTTTTGTTCTTTTTGTTTGTTTGTTTTGTTTGTTTCTTTTGTGTATTTTGTGTGTGTGTGTGTGTGTGTGTGTGTGTGTGTGTGTGTGTGTGTGTGTGTGCCTCTTGGGACCCCACCAGTCAACCCCCCACTTCACACACACAGTTCCATTGTAGGATGATTTCTCCCAGGAACCTGGTATCCTTTGTAACTGATTGACTGGGCAGTGGCTGCCTTGGTAACAGTGCTTTGGAAGGAACCATGTTGAACAAGTTGAGTTGTGGCCCACTGAAGTACTTTAATAAATACTTTTGGCAAAGCAGCTCCTTTCAGTGGAAGAAATTATTTGTCCCTTTTGCTCTGCCATAGACTTGAGATCTTTTGCTGAAATTGCATTATAGCCTTCAAGTTGTAATGTGCACCGTCAGTAGTTTGGTAAGGTAGTTTTTCCAAAACCCACTTCAGTAGTGGTCCATTTAAGTGCAAGGCATATTACAAGAGGGTAGAATCTAAGTAGTTTGGATACCGACCATAAAATCAAAGCTTAATGCTCTTATGTGATCCTGTAAAAGATTAGAGGGTTTTTATTTTACTTTATGAGGAGTGGGGTTGGATGACGTTTCCTTTGAATTTGGCCTAATCAAAAGAATTTCATGAGTTTCTCCCCGCCTTGGAAACTTACGTAAGATGTGCTCGGATTTGAGTGCTTTGCTTACGTAAAGCCTTCATGTGACCTCACTAAGGTCCTGGGAGAGGGGGTGAGTTGTGGGGAGGGGGTCTGTGTGTTCTGTGCTGTGGGGATGGAGTAGAGTGTGTGTGTGTGTGTATGTGTTTGGGGGGTGGGGGGTGGAGAGTGGGCAGGCGGATGGGCGGGCAGGCGGGTGGGGTTGCTGGATGGGCACCTTGGGAGACTGCACAAGCTCTGTGACACGGGGAGTGACTGAGTGAAATACCGTTTGCCCACTGATCCGTGACTTGAGTGGGGGACAAAGGCCTCCTGGAGTGAGGAGCACACACACACACACACACACACACACACACACACATACACACGGTCCCCTTGCTCCTCGTACTCTTTCACACCGCCACAGTATCTGGAGCTTTGACGACCTGCTCTCACCACGCCACATTAGCAGACCAGCCAAGATGTGTGTTCGGCTCTATTTGGTGGTAATGTCGGTTTTCTATGTTCTTCTCTTCTCATATGTTTTACGTGTTTATTTAGATACTGGTGTTTGTACAGTAAAGTAGAATTTGGTTTTAGGTTCCTAATTCATCTTGAAGTGAGAACAAACCAAGTGGTGTCTAGCTATGCCTGGTTGAGTCCTCTTCATGTGGATAGCATTGAGCTACTCATTTGTGAAGCTGGCACAGAGTGTTTTCTTGAGGGTTCTGGAGTGCACAGAAACAATGCTTGGAGCGTTACCCACATAAGATGTTCCAACCCTTATTGTTTTTTCCTCTTCTTTTCCCCAAAGGCTAGCACTACAATGTGAGTTAAGCTTAAGAGGTGTGGAGCTTTGTGAGCATCTGCCACTGGTTTCTCTCTCTCTCTGTCTCTCTCCCTTGCTCCCGCTCTCTCTCTGTGTGAAGCAGCACTCGTTTTCAGACTCTCTGGTCTGGAAAATCTTCCTTTCACCAGTCTGCTACTCTTTATGGTTCACCACTAATGCGGCTTCCTCAGTGTGAGTGAACCCAGTGCTGCATCCGTGATTGCGTGCCACTGTCGGAAATGGACTGTTCCCTTGCTCTCCATAGATGGAAAATTTAAATGTTTTTTGTTGTGCAGTTGTGGTCATAGAGTGATGGGCGGTCATTCAAAGACAGAGGGATGAACTCTCTTTTTCCCCTTTAGATTTTAAAGGGTTAATGAATGCGTTCTTGTGGAGCCTTTGTGTTGTGATGAAGTGAAGATCAATGTCCCTCCGAGATGTATTCTAAAAGTAATGGGTCCACTCTATGCATTCTTTAGCTATGGTTCAGACATCTGTTGTGTTTGGTTATCTTTGGTCACAAAGAATATGAAATCTCAATGGAAAATTCCCTCAAAAAATGGGAGAGAGGCATTGGCCTACATGAAGTCTAATGGTGTCATATACCAGTTTTGCTTAGATTCTGTGCTGCTTTTGTTGGCAATTGCTTTTCACACAACCAACTGCTGCTGGAGATGGCATGGGGACTCCAGTTATGGACCCAGGACCTCTGTTAAGGCTGTAGTAATACAGCCAACTTTCAGAAACTAAGGCAGCCTTGTGCTGAGCAGGCACAGAAATAGATGAAAAAAGTGGCACAGAAAGACTGCACAGAGCTCTACGGATGGAGGAATCAAAAGAGCCGGAAACTCACCCTGCGCTCTCCACTCTAATTTTAGCGGAGGAGCACAGAGCATAGGGAGCATCTCTGTTCAGACTACGATCTCATCTCCATCCATGTTTGGGCCATGTGTGTGTGAGTATGTGTGAGAGACAGAGAGAGAGAGAGAGACCTGGCAGTCAGCTTCCCATTGCTGTCTGTTCTCAGCTAAGAATCCTCAGTGGAGAGCAGCCTGCCTTCATTGTCCTCCCCAGCACTGGCGCTTCTGGTACCCTGCAGAGATGAATGAATGATTTGTGTAGATAGTCACAAATGAGTCCCATTCACTGGCATCTTAATGTTTGCTTCATTTGGTAAGATGTAAGCAGGAGATAAAGTTTGGATTGCTGCTTTTATTTCAAAATGTATTGGTTTGGCAGTTCATTTAATCCACACAAGCTGTGTTCTTTTTACATTCTGGCTGAACAGATCTTGAGTCTTGCTGACCCTTATGATGTTGAAACAATTACTACTGACTTTTCTCATTTACTTTCAGGAGTACCTTATGATCAGAGATGATTATTTATGCTTTGTCTTCTCAACATACATAAAAATCTCCATTAAGTGCCCTCACCAGCATCATACAGTTTCTCTCTCACAACCCCATGACCCTTCACCTCACAACCATGAGACAAGCAGCTGGATATAGTGACCATTTTCAATCCAGCAGGTGCTTCTCGCACCTGCACCTCTTTTAATATCCTCTCAAGGAGTTCTTGGGATTTATGAATGGACGCCTATTAGGGAAACACAGTTCCTTTCCCGGTGTTGGCGTGAAGTGGAAAGGCCTCGCATGAAGTGGCAGAAAAGTGCTTTTCAGAGTTTTTAACAGCCCTTGGCTTGGCCTCTCTCCGCTAATGGTTCCCACAGATTTCGACAGGCTTTCTAAGTGTTTGGGCTGTTTTGTCTTGGACGGGGCCGATGCCACACAAGGCTGCTCTTTTTTTTTTTCCTCCCAGGTATGGGTGTGTTCCCGCTGCATCGAGAGGGTCAGTAGGGAGGGGTCAGCTCTGTCTCTTCTTTAGGTCCCAGTATTCATTTTTAGCAGGTCGTAAAGAAACACTATATGTTGGATCGAGTTGCTTCCTGTCTCGCTGTTTGTTTCTTTTTATGGGATGTGAAAGGACTGATTAGGAGAAAGACGAGAACAGACCATTGTGTGTTAGGTACTACATGTGCATTTGATGTGGCTTTCAACTTCTCAATTGTGGAATTGGCTGAAGCGCCTAGTTTGTCCGAGTCTATTTGCGTAATAGCTGATTTCTATTATTGTTATCTTAAGCCACACAGCTCACCATGGCTAGCTTGTAAGTCACAATAATGTTTTGGTCTTAGACAAGTCAAAAAACAAATAGGAAGAAAAAAAGGTGAAAGGGTGACTGATTTATGTAATGATATCCAATTGTTCTTTCCTGTTGTTCGTCTTTGTCTTTGTGTGTTTAGTTGAGGCTCAATAAGGCCTAACCACTATTAGTTCCGCTGCAGGAACAAATTACGCTCCATGTCTTGTGGTTAAGTCAAAGTTGTTTTAGTAGAAAAGTATGCTATGGGTTATTAAACAGGCCATTAAAGTATATCAAGTCCTCTGCTGGATGCATTGTCCTCAGTTATATACACATTCTACAGATGTACAGACACACTTAAATGGGATACTATGTAATCCACAAAATGACCAATAAAATTGGTTCTTGGTTAGATCAGCATGTAAGGCCCATGCTTTTTTTTTGGCAGGCACCCCCAAAGACTGCAAGGTTGGTGTTCTACAGAGGGGAGCTATAAATTAGCTTTAATTGCACAGTGAGGAAGACATCAGCGGCCTCCTAATTAATTTCCCTCACAATGGGGAACTATAGCCACCCCCTCGCTAATTAGCGCCAGTTGTGTTAAATGTTGGTAAACAGCAGTCACCCGCAGGAGTCGAGTGCTCCCAGGGTGCACCCCCTTTAGTCGACAAAACATCGTCTAACTGTGATCTTAACCCTCCTCTATCGTGCTTTACTTTCCATAACTGGTTTTGTTGTGAGAGACATGGCAAGGAAGGGTTATTAAGTGCTGCCATTAAGCATGAGGATAGTTGCTATGTGCAAGGACTAGGTGTAGCCTTAAGAGGCTCTAAACAGTTCCGTTCCAGGTGTGAGTATATAGATTGTACTGGAATGTTGTTGGCAACGCAGTAATGCTTGAAGTGGTTTTATATTAACGTGTTATGGGAAATGGGCTTGTGGGAGTGTTAGAAGAATGATGTCCTGGCTGTGAGTCATCAGGGGGTTTTTGATGAGGTTTGCAAGGTTTATAAAAACAACTGCTTAAGCTTAAGACTTGTGATGTGTTTTTTAAATAATGAGCCCCTTTTAGAACTTGTGTTTCTGTCTGTGTATCTGTACCTGTGGCTGTGCACCTATGAACAAATGAAATAGAGTAAAACATGCAAAAAGCTTGACCTCATATTCCTCTCCCTCTTTTCCAGGTTTAACTGACTGACTAACTGACTGCCCTTTGGACTAGACGGCAGTGCTGCACCCCTTGGATCTCTGCCCTCACTCCATTCCCTCTGACCCCCTCCTCTTCCTCCTCCTCCCCCACCACCTTTGTCCGGGAGAACCGTCCAGCACATCCACCAGTTCCAGTGCCAGCCACACCAGCCTGCCCGTGCCCCCTGGCTGGACCCACAGTGGGGCCTTCCCACGGGAACACAGAGAAGAGCACCTGGTGCTGCTGCCACCACCACAACAGCTCAATTCCTCAACTCCCCCCCTCGGGAGACAAGTTTCTGCACAGGAACACTTTAAGGACTGTTAGTCATGAGTGAATTCTGGTTGTGCTTCAACTGCTGTATCGCAGAGCAGCCTCAGCCGGTAAGCAACCAGTTTTGGAGTTTGGAATCTATTTGGGGACTATTTGGAGTCTAATAATGTGTTAGACTGAATATAGCAAATGTGATTTTGGAGACATGCATTTATTGGTGTGTAGTACTTGTATCATCAAGTTCTGTGGCCATGAGAAGGATAGATAAACACATCTGTCTGTCCAACTAACCACTAAGGTTTTTCTATGGTCCTTGGACCACTAACAAAAGCTTTCCAGGCACATCACAGTGTTGCCAAAAGACATGCTAGCGTGCTAGCAATCCTTTTATCAGTGCCAACTGTGGTGTTGTAGGGTTTCTGACCAATAATTGATATGGCTGCATGCATAGATTTCCACACAAATCACTCTTGGTGAAGACCTTTCAGCCTTTCTTGAATCCCAGAGAATTTTCATACAGTTCTTCCATGAAAATCACAGAGGAGCCATGAGTCTTCTATATTGGAGTTGTCTGTTCTGAGAAACCGTGATGCTTAAACCGACTACGCCTTCCGTCATCATCCCCACATTCTCCACACGATTAGACAAGAGGCCACACAAAGGCTATGTTTTATTAGAGACTGGACCATTTTATTCAGAGATTTTTTTTTAAAACAGCCTTTGTTTATGTGTGGGTCATTTTAGTCTATTATCTCTGTGTGTAGCTGTGTGCGTATTTGTGGCCAAGCTCATGTAGTGTTTTTGTTATTCTTGGCACCTTGTTTGGCTCGGAGCGGTGCGAGTGCTACCCTCTGGTACGAGCTTTTTGAATCATGGCAGCTCCCAGGAGACTGTTGCTGTCACAACACATTGGGCCCCAGTTTGTCTCCGCCTGTCTCTGTCGCCTCCACATAGATAACACACGCCCCCAAAAAAAAGAAAAAAGAAAATCCTACAGAGCCCCTGTGCCGCGTCTGCAGACAAGGCCCGTCTGAAAATAGCCTGAAATGGGTCCGCTGATTAAATTCCGTCTCGTGAGAAAGTCGGCTGCAGGATATTTTGTCTTCAGGAGGTCGGAAGGTGGCCCCCAAATTCAGATGATCAGATTGAGGTGATCTGTCAAGCTGTCTCTGGAGGTCTGCTCACCTGCCCCTAAACACTTCCATTCCAACCCCAACCATTCCTGTGACAGGACAGACCACCATTCAGTTGAAAGAGGTGAGCTTTGCTCTCTCCCTCAGCCTTATATGGCTGAAGCATGTGAAGAATCCAGAGCGTTTGTCAATTCCTGTCATGGTGAACCTGGGTGATCTTGCAAAAGTTGGCTGGACCACTCTAAAGACCCTCAGGGAACCATAGGCCTTAACGTTTGGATTCATTGGCTCTCGATCTTTTCCCATGATCATTTGATCAGATACATTGTTGAACTGAGACAGCTTTTGTCAATCTATGTCTATGTCTAGATTGACAGTCCGTCTTGCTAAAAAGCAGTGGTCATGACATGCATACTTATGCTTATTGATTACTTATATAATCTAATTTTACAGATCGATGATGGGGGTTGTCATTATTCTACACACATACAGTTATCTACCAAAAATGGAGAAAACAATACAAAGAATGATAATACAGGTGAAAAAAAATGCACAGAGAAAAGGAGGGCATTTAGATATTTATGAAAATCAGTATTTTTGTTTTTGCACTGGCTGTTGTATATTCCCCTTGCTAGGAACTGTAATTTAAGAAGATGGGCGGTCAGGAAATTAGGTCGGAGATGCCCCTCGGGAGAAAACGTGAGGGCAGGCATGTCCCAGTTTCGAACAGATTGCCAGGGCTGTCACCACACTTTTGATTGGTGATGACGGAAAACGCTTAAGTGAATTATCATTGTAAGGTGCTCAAGTAACCTACTGGAAACGGTGTCACATGATTTTGTCTGTCTTTCTCTTCCTCTCACCCTCCCCATCTCTCTTTTCATTGTTCTCAAGGCTTCGTCATCATTTGCTAGTACCTGCAAGTTGGTTTTGGTTCCTCTCCTTTTAAGGGAACAAATAGATGTTTACAAAAAAAACATGACCTAATTCAATAAGAGGTTCAGGTGTCTCTTCTCTCAGTGGGATCTAAGGAAACCTGGCATGCATGAAGAACAAGTAAAAGGCTTTTAAAATTCAGGCTTGAATTAACTCATCTTCAGATATTTGCCCAAGCATGTTCTGAAGTACTCTATGGTGAAAGACTGACAGCAAAATAGGTTGGTTTGCAAAGCTCAGTGCTTTCTGAGAATAGGCAGACAGATGTCCCTGCTGACATAATTCAGGGAGATGGCATCTCATTTGAGCTAATTCCGACCCAAGGCCAGCACTGCATGCCCTATTTCTAACATCAGAAAAGACTTGGAAACCTTACTGTGGTCTGCCCTGGCGACTTGCTATATGCCACTGTAGTCAGAGGCTGTTTTTGACTGACTGATTCAAACTTTGTTATTCATCTGGTTACTTGTATGTGTTGTCTAGTTTGTTGTGTAGGCCTGTGTTCTCCCAATAATGCAAAGACACTGGAGTTTGTTATAGAATTGGGATTACATAGGTGTTTTTTTTTTTTTCTTGACTCTGGAGGTCACAGGGTGAACATCACTTTAATTAAGAACAATCTGGTCAGAAAACTCGCCCATTGTTATCTTAAGTGATGTCATCCTTCTTCCAGCTGGAGAATTTTGTTACTCTGTTTTTCACCAGTAATGAATCAGGCATGTCCTTTAAAACAGTCATGTAAAATTCCTGCCATATTTGTGTTTTCACCCATGCTCTGAGCCAGGTTTATTGCCTTGACTTTATAGATCATGATTCTTTGATCCTAGAGAATCCCCACTTGCCTAAGGTATTGACTATTTTAGTGCAGTCTGGACATCCTTGAAGGTGGCTTGCACCAAAAGGTCCTGAATGTAATACTAGACTTTTGTCAGCATGTCCTCTCTGCAGTGGAGAGAGAGAAAGAGAGCTGGAGAGGGAGAAAGAGAGGGGGGAGGGGGGCAGAGAGAAAGAGAGAAAGGGTATGATTGCACCTTTCTCTGTCCCTTCACCAAACACAGCTTCAGTGAGCCAGAATGTAACAACCTCTCACTGTCTGTACAGTGCTGTCGCATTCGCAGGCCCATTAATAAAAGCACAGGACGACTGAGGAGAGCACAGGGGGGAGTGGAGTGCGGCGAAAAAATGAAATCGCAATAATGAGCCACCGGAGTCTCGTTACTTTGATGCTCCCTGACAGATCAGGCAGGCCACATGACGCTACACTAAAACCTTAGCTGCACACAGAGCACAGCGCACACAGCCGTGGTGGCGCACACATTAAGAGTGCGTCCTCTCTGCCCGAGGGGTCACTGCAGAGCAGAGGATGGGCACGTCCAACCAGACTGCGGCCACCCGAACTTGCTTATCGGGTAGGTCTCCTCTGAGGGGACATTCTTGGAAGCGGAATCCAGCCAGTGGAATCTCAGTTCACTTTAAACACGACTGTAAGGGTTGGCTCAGCAAAACGATCCGACTGAGGAAAAGCACTCTCAGGCCAATCACTTAGTGCAGTCTATTAGACATTGAAATGCTTCAAGCAGACTTGGACGTCTGCAAAACCTATTGGCAGACATAACTCACATACTAGAATATTGCTATTTTTTAATTTAAAATGAAAAGGCCATCGTAAAAGTATATTCATGGAGTACATTGGGGACCTGTTGTCAGTGAGGATTTGAGCATATTCTGTCAGGGCTGCTGACCTTTAGTGACTTTAGCCCTTCGACCTGACCTCCTCCATAACACCTGCTATAAAACCGTTACAGCAGTGTGTGTCAGTCAGTCCCCATGGTAAAGGCCCAGTCCCCAGAGGGATTGTGGGTAAATTGGTTTCTCCTATAGACAGGCAATCTCAGAGCTGTTTAATCTCACAGTTAACACTAGCTACCCTATGCATTACGGGTGTGTGTGTGTGTGTCATCCCAGCCCTTTTCCATTACATGTGTGAGTGAGCTTCTGCCTCTTTTAGATCAACTGGGCCACTGAGGGACTGGAATGGCAACAGCAAGGTCATTGTTTCATCTCCCAAGAAAGCAACAACTGCTCAAAATGTAGACATTCCATTCAGTGGATTTACACAGATGTCAGTCAGCTGCACGGCTTTATACTGGCTACATCTAAATGCTTGGTATTAAATGTAAAAGTGGCCTTTGTATTTTTCCAGACATCTACTTCTACAAGGGTAACCACTTGCACAGGGAGCTTTGGAGAGCCTAAACGATGCACCATTTGAGCTGTTTTGTCAGAGGGACCTGCAAATGTCAACAGGCTTATTAAATAATTCATTTCAAAGCCTGTCTACCAGATGCAAAGGTTAATGGGCTATATTTGACATTGGGTCCACAAGATGGAATTGCACTGTGCATTGAGCGACAGAGGAGCTCTGCACATAGAAATGCCCATCCTTGTGGGTGTGTTTTTACTTCAAAATCAAGATTTCAAGTTTTAAGTAAAGTGATACATAAAGATACATTAAATGTTTGTTGTTTTAAATCACTTTTAAATCAGGTTTGCGTTCAGATTTGCTAGTGAGATATGTGTGTCACAGGTGGTCTAATCATAATGAAGAATAACAACTTTCTTCTCGTATATCTACCTGGTGCAAGTCATTTCAATTGATTTATTGTGAGAAGAACTGGTTGATGTTATTTATGAGGACCTTAACAGTAGGACGTGCACAACGTCCATGCTGCTTTTTCGAAATGAGTTTTATCATAATGAGGAACACCAGTATCTTTGGAAAAGGAAACCCTTTTTTTCCCTTATTTAAATGTCAGCTTTGAAAAAGGAAGTCTTGATTGTGTGCGTTCACATGCGTGTGCCATATTCTGATCTCAGATGAGTACTAAAAAAGCACATTTTTCCTGTTCCCTGTAAATAATTACAAACACATTCTCTTCTAATACACACACACACACACACACACACACACACACACACACACACACACACACTAGACACTACAGTGCTAGCACAAAGCTATACTGGCATGCTCATCCCAAAGCCTTAAAGCCCCCTCAGATGTCTTTGGTGTCCCACTAATATCCAAGGGGCTGTTTGGCTTGGCAGGACACCCAGTCTTCCCCCTGCTCCTAACCAAACCACTGTGTGGATGGCCATAGGCACTTGTTTCCATGCCTTGTTCTACAGACCCAGCTCCTGCGCCTTTTATGTTTGTGGCTCTTGCACTGCGGTTCTCACTGGCCAGAGAGCCATGCCCTGGCCTTGACCTCACTCCAAACCCCCACTCTGTCACACACACACACACACACACACACACACACACACACACACACATGCACACACTCACAGATGTGCAGTGGTCCAGAGTATGTAGTAGACATACCAGGACCCCACAGTTGCAGTACAACCAGGGGGCTCAGCAGGCGTCCAGTACATGAAGTCCTTACGTCCCTGACTGAAACAGGGATTTGGCAGTCTTTTGTAAATCCTCTTTTATAGGGGAAAGAGGGCAGGGGGTGGACGGGGGAGGTGGTGGCATTGTGGTCTGTGAGAATGTCTCTTTTTTTCTCTCTCCTGTTAGGGGATTTGGAATACTCATTGTGTGAACTAGAATGGGCCACTACTGTGCATTAATGGGATGCAGGGAGAATTTTTTTGGAACTCCCTCGTCTTTCCATGCATTCCACAGTTTAGGATCTTTTTTTCCGTGCGTACTTTCTTTTTCCAGTGTGAGCAATGTGTCTCAAACTGAAGCACCTCTTATCTCATCACAGTTGTTATAGCAACATGCTGTATAGGCTTTGACAGAGTTGTGGTGAATTACCTCAGCTTATGCTTTCTCTCACCAACACTGGAGACATTTTTAGCAGGCACTGCAAACCTTGAACAATTCTTGGCTCAACGTTACATTCTTAACTTTCCAGGTGTGTGTGCTTGTGTGTGTGTGTGTGTGTGTGTGTGTGTGTGTGTGTGATTTTTTTGTAAATAAATATAGACCAAAGTGGTATCACATTGCTAACTAACAGAAGCTTCCTGTTGCTCTTACTCAGTTTTGGGCTCATGCGTTAAATCCTTCTGGCAGCTTCTGGTTTTACAGAGCACAGTTCATTTGTCCTATCACTGGAGTCAAGTTTATTTATTTATTTGTCCAGAAAGTGGAAAGGATTTGCTTACATTAAACATAGGCAGCGGGGGGCTTATTGTTGAGTGCATATACACATCTCTTAATGGGGGCCGAGCTTTCATCCAATCTCATTACGTTCCCACCCAAAAACAAAAAAACAACAACCACCACAAACAAACAACAATACCACTGTTGTGTACCGATGTTGGGTCCTGATATTTTTTTTCCTACGTCCTTGTTTCTGTTGTGTTATGTTGATATCACAGTGCTGCATCACACAAGCTTGTGATTATCCTGCACTACAGTTTTTTGTTACTAAATATATTTAATGTTTCATTAAAGTGTTGCAAGGTAAATAATATAAACGTTTATGTAAGGTCTTGATAGAGAAAGAGGCAAGGTACCAAGCAGAACACTGAATATTCAACGGCAGAACCACTCAAGACATAATATTTTTGTGCAGCTTGCATCAGAGGTATATTTAAGATTTGAAAACAACCTTTGCCCCCACAACTGGTTTAAGCCTAGCCTTTCTTTCTCTGCTTTGTGTAGAAGCGGCGGAGGCGTATTGACCGGAGTATGATCGGCGAGCCCACGAACTTCGTCCACACAGCCCACGTGGGATCGGGAGACCTCTTCAGTGGGATGAACTCGGTGAGACAATGAGGAGGCAGCGCTATCAGAAAAAGAGTGTCTGTCTTTGGTGATGTGTGTGTGTGTGTGTGTGTGTGTGTGTGTGTGCGCGCACGTGTGTGTGTCTGTTGTGTGCTTGTGTGTGTCTGTCTATGGTGGTGTATAAGACTGAAGAGGTAAAGGGCCAGCTAAGTGCCATTGCTGCCCAGTGTGCTTAGAATGGGTGCTCTGTCTGCAGTGTTTGGGTTGGTTTTGTCTGTTGTGCCATCATGAATCTGTCATGGTCTCAACATATTTCTCCAAGATTTTGCTAATGAGGGACTTCAATCTGGCGCGCTCGTCTCCCAAATAGCTCTAAATCTCTATGGTAACTACTTTGAAGCTGATGTAAGCAATACTTTTCGACTGCCCCAGCTTAGCTGTATTTACATTCCTTTCTGGGGAAATAAAAAAGGCATCTGAGACGCTAAGCAGTTGTGCAATCAGCAGCTGAAGATTTCAACATAGCCTCTAGGTACTAACCAATCAGAAATCTTGGCATGGACAATCCAGATTGGCATTTTACATTTCGTTTCATGTTAATTTTACAGATTTAAAGGAATGGATTCTTATTTTGGTTAAGTTTGCTCAAAGCTAAATGTATGAACTATTTGTGTTTTTAGTATTATTTTAACATTAACATATAACTAACATTGATCATGTTTTTGTTTTCTCCATCAGGTTAACTCAATTCAGAACCAAATGCAGTCAAAGGGTGGCTATGGAGGAGAGGCCATGCCAGTTAACGTGCAGATGCAGCTGGTTGATACTAAAGCGGGATAACATGTACGCCCCCTAAGGTGAGAGCCAGGCCCCATTTACCAGGAAAGATGCATCATATAAAATCCTACAGCTTTTTAATGAGATGCCCTGTTCATCAAAGACTCATATTTCTGTGGCATATGACAGGAGAATTTGCCATAAAGGCAATTAAAAAGGTTTTGTCAATCTATCATGACATGAGATGAGGGCATCGTGGAGGAGACCATATGGGTCCAACAGATGTATTAGGGAAAATGCTTTATGGCTCTTTGAATCATATAACTGCCTACAATAAATTTATCACAACATGAGGGAGTTAGTATGCTCAGTCCTCCTCCTTCAAAATGTAAGTCCAGTCGGTCTATACTGCACTTGATTCACCAGGACAAGTCAGAAAGAGCATCATAACTGGAAGAGATGCAAATCTTGACTAGGACTCCCTGACAGAAGAGATACTACATTACAATGGGACCTTCCTGGTTAAATAAAAGATAAACTCAATAAAATAAAATGTAAGAGTCTACAGAAGGATTTGATTCAATTTCTTCTTGACTTGCATTTGACTCAATTTGTCAAACCTAAAACTTGTATTACATGTAAATTTACAGAATACACTTTCAATTTGCTTATTGATGTGCTCACCAAGTGGTCAGTGGAAATGTATGTTTAGCATGTGCCTTAAATGCTGACACTAAATGTTCTATTTTGTTTGTTTGTTTTGTCTTCAGGTTCAGTGTGTGTTTCCTCATCCTGGAGCCTTGCCTTGCCTTGCCCTGCTCTCCTTCCTCCTCCTCTTCCACCACCTCATTACTTTGCCTTCAAGTGACTGCTTAGCAACCCCGTCACACAGCAAACACCCCCCTGGACAGTGGCGCACTAAAAGCACTTACCGGAATGAACAAGGCCATCCACAGACACGTATGTGTGTGTGTGTGTGGATGGGTGGGTGATGTTTCCTCTCCACCAGAGGGGCATTTTTGGGGCATACAGGAACCAACAGGAGCGGCATTCCCTTTGCTTTCTCTCGCTCTCTCTCTCTTGGCGCATTTGCTCTCTCTTTCGGTGTGTCTCCTTTGGATGCTTGCATGTCATCTTGTCCCTGCCAGTGTTAAACGGTGTTTTGTCTGTGATGTTGCCCTCAGCAGTTATTGTTCTCTCGACCTGTAATGTTTCGGAGGTGCGGAACCGATCAGTGCAAACTTTTTTGTTGTTGTTGTTGTTGTATGTTTCTTTTTCTTTTCTCTTTTTGCCATGAACAGAATATTTTTTGTATTTTGTGGTGGGCCGCCAGTATCACACTGGATTGTAGGAATACATGAAAAGTGGCTTGCTGCAGTTTTCCGGTGCCAAAATGGCTGTTGCTTCAAAATTATGCTTTTGTAAAAAAAAAAAAAAAAAGAAAAAAAAAGAAAAGAAAATACACAGAACACAGGATCGACTATAATAATTTTAGTTTTTAAAAGTACATTTTGACTCGGGCAAAAGTGAATGCTGTTCATATGAAAATGTGATTATTTCTTCTTTGTTTACATTTGTTTTACTGTCCATTCCTTTTGATTTTTTTAATCTCTTCATGGTGATCATAAATGATTGGAATATCAACTGACATTGAAGTGCATGCCTGGCACTTAACCAAAACTATCTGCTGTAAACATTGTTTTCCGTAAACTTGACTCAAAATCTCCAGAGCTGTAGTGTGTGCGCTGTACATTGACATGTAAAAAAATATATATAAATATGTATATATTTAAGTATTCGGCCTCAGTACCAGTGTGGTTGTCACATCTGCATGGCAAATGAATTAATTGGCCATCAGACCTTAGGGTAATACCCTGTTTCACCACAACCAACAGTCACTGTGTCATCAACATTGTACCACATTTTGCAAGGAACCAGAAACAGACTATACATAGCAAATGTCGTCTGGTCTTGAGCAACAGAGACCACTGGCAATACTTTGGCAAATTCACTGTTATTTCAGAGAAAATGCTGAGGCCATTGCCACAAGCCAACAGGGTGAATTTCCTACCAACTAGAATAGATGACATTTTGCTCAGGTTTCAATGCTATATTCTTGAACAGTTTTGAACAGAGAACTAAATTATTTCATATTGCACTGTTTTGTAACATCAAAGTTAAAACATATCAAAAACACAGAGTACTATAACAGATGGACATACTTCAGAGAGCAGAGTTGATCTTGAATGATGTAATTATAGAATATTTTTAAGAGGACCTTTTAACAAGATGTAAAAAAGTTTTAACATTGAGCTCTTCCTGGTATTCTAAATGTGATCTTTCATAAACATAAAGACAAATGTTTAAAAATGTATTTAAATAAATCTGTATATTTAACCAACCGGCAGCATCTGGCGACATAATCTAATCTCAACTGGAGTGAATAAACTTAATATATTCAACTAGAGTCAAATGGTCAAAAATTTGAAAAGGATTAGGAGATGATAACTAGAAATCCATGTCAGTGATGTTCCCCTGCTAATTCTGTCTTTTTTGGAAGTCCTTTATGTTTGTAAATACTACTTTTCTTGTGTGCCACACC